>JAXCLQ010072139.1:0-10671 GCA_035584115.1 Cedrela odorata
AATTGAAGTTGAAATGGTTGAGTTAGAGTGATGTTGTGATTGCTGAAAAATGAGAAATTGAAGTGTGTTTATGTACAGATTGTTGTGGCTAAATGGTGTTAGAAAATGAGGAATTTAAATGGCATTAAATGGGGCGAAATGGCCTTAGTAAGGTAAAAATTCTGCTTGCTGAAAATTATGACCTTTGCGTACTATTTTGCATATAAAATAAATTATAGGATTCCGATTTATAAAAAGTAAAATTCTAAGAAAACTAGAGATGATAACGAGCGACATAGGAAAAAATCAGAATTTTCTGTGAAAGGGCGAGTTCACAGTGAAAATCGAAATCATGCTACCTTGCTAATGTATACACCCTGTCTTGACCTGTTGCGTCATATGTAGAAACCTACTTGTAACTTTCACATACGGAATCCGAATTAGGTTCCGTAAAAATTCTTAGAAACTAGACATAATTATGACTGACATAGTCAAAATTCAGAATTTTTTGTTAAACGATGCATTCCCAACAGATTTTAGAATTTGCTCATCAATGTTGCACTTCAGGTTTACAAAAATGCTGAACAGTATACAAATACCTAAAATGAAAATAGGGTTTCCAACGTCGGATTGTGGCACCATAAAATTCTATGAAGATTAGACATATAGAAGAATAATATATCTAAAAATCAGATTTTTTCATGTAGAGACAAGTACCCAATAAGAGATTGAAGTCGAGTGCCCTTTTTCGGCACTGCATCCTACTTTGTGCTTGCGCAGCATGTAAAGAACGGGTTATAACTTGAACATTAAGAATCGAAACTAGGATCCATAAAAGGATATGGAAACTAGACATGATAAGGATCGACGACGTCAAAAATTATATTTTTTCATTAAGGAACGAATTCCCAGAAAATTCAAGAAATACGCAACACTATTACGAAATTAAACTAAAACAGTATTTACTTAATTAAGCATAAGTCGAGTTATAGAGGTCCAAATGAAGCACCATAAAAGTCACGTACACTAGACATATCGGGGATGAATATATTTAAAATTGAATTTAAAATTCATTGCTGATTGGTCCCAGTGAAATTATGAAATTACCCCTGATTTTGAATATTTGTCGCTTAGGAAAAAAATGAGATAGAAACTATGGTTTTCGAATTCGATAACAGGAGTTAGAAATATGTTGGTTTTTATTGAGGATGAGTGATGGATATGATATATTTATTTATTAGATAGGTATATTATATTGAATCCTAACGCAAAATTATTTAATTGTAGATCGACAACCAGGACATTTGACCCCAATGCAGTAAATCGGATATCTTAGTGCTTAACAGGTGAGTAGATGAACATGTTTTATGTTTTAAATGAAATGATTTAAAAATATTTAATTGTTTACAAAATTGTTTAAATTATGAATGATTTACAGAATTGTTTGATTTATTAATTTGTTTTATGAAAATTAAGAATTTCTATTGCATTACATGTATAAAATAAATATGTATGGAGTAAGAGTAACTTTAGAAAATATGTTGGAAAACTTATAAACTATTCTGTGGATGAGTGATTTGAAATGAAATGATGATTTGTGGATATATGATGTATATGATGAATATTGTGAAATGGATTTTATGTTTTGAATTGGTGTATCGTGTTCTTGGTAGCGCTTCTGTATAGATGACCCTCCCTTACTCGGGGAAGCATAAGGGAGTGAGATAATGTTTTCCGAACTTGGGTAAAATTCCTATAGTGGTCCGATTTATGATTGGTGGACAAGGAGATCCCACCAGGCTATAGCGGTCGGGCTAGTAGGATTGAAAGACCAGAGCTGTTACGTTTCTGAATAAGTTGGTGTCTTACACCGCACCCTTTATCCAGGCTAACGCTAACGAGAGGGCTAAATAAATTTATTTTATATACAGATACAGAAAAACTCGTTAGCGGGTCTCGAGATGTTTACCCGAGATGTCTCGGGGGATAGTTTCTTGGCAAGCCTAGTTTATTTTAATTGAAACATCCACAGACTTAAGATACAAATCTATTTTTATTTTAAGTATTTATTTATGAAAGAATGAATTGAAATATATATATATATATATATATATATGCAAGTTTATGTTAAATTTAAACTGGATATTTGTATTTGTCTGATTTGAATGATTTATTTCAAATTATGCTGTGACATGTTATATTTTTAAGGTATTACTCTTACTTCTCTTTTAAATGTTTTTAGATTATTAATGTCTATTTATTCACTAAGTTTTGTACTTACTTTTTATTTTAAAATTATTTTCAGATTAAGTTAACTGTGAGGAAGTTGTCAGTCCACTCCCCAGGCATAAGTTGGTTGAGGTTTTGCCGTGTGTTGAAGGTTTTGGTTAGGTATGTAGTGACCTTCATTGTTATGTAAATATATTGTAGATGGGATCTATAAGCTTTGTATAATTTTGGGGTTGTCAACAATATTAAAATCATGAACATAGTATAGGTATATAAATAATGTTATGAAATTTCCTGTATACGTATGTGATATTAGAAAATGTGTGAGCTTTACATATTCGTGGGGAATATTAGGGAAAGTAAATATGCCTCGCGGGTGTGTAGCGATTGTTACGTACTTGGATCTACGGATTGGGGCGTGACAAAAGGTCTCTCTCATATCATACGAAACACTTAATAATACTTATTAATATACCAAATCTGAAGAAATGGCCACACATATAAAGGCTCCTTATAAACTTATAGTTACCTACTAAGCAAACAATGAAGTTCGATTCCCTAGCACAAAAATCTTAACTTTCATGAACATTTTTCTTATAAAATCACTTTATTATTTCTTTAAACACAATGTATATATTCATGCCTTGGTGACAATGCACGTGACTTAAAAGCAATTACAATAACACATAACAATGTGAATATCAATACTTTCATAATAACATATAATTGAAAAATACTTTTAAAAGCACAATCAAACACATACATTTGCTTATTATGATTCTTTTAAAAAAGTCTAGCATACTTATCTCTTGACAATCATAACCCAATTAACTTAAACACTTGGACCTATAATCAAATATTTAGCATTCATAAGCTTTGTACATGCTATCAAAAAGTATAACATAACTCATTAGATCTCAATTGTACCATTTACATCATCTATTTCATTTGACTACTTAATATTCTTAAACTTGTCAAAATCTGACTTTATGTTGTTTAAGGATTTTTCTTCCACCTTAAATGACATTATTTCCTTATGAAATCATAACTTAATATTTAAGAAACATAATATAAGGTCAAATTAAAATATTGACCTCTAAATCCTCTTAAAACTATTTCTTTTCATATCCTACATTTGATTATTTATCCTAACAGTGTTAGGAAATATACTGAGTAATCTCCAATATTTGATTTTTATAAAATACAATACTTATCCAAATATTATATACTTTTGTAGAGATGATATAGATATATAGATAGTAAACAAATAAAATATTTGAAACTAAATTCTCAATATAACTATTTTAAATAAATTCCGTTTTTAATTTTCATATTCTACCAAACAGATTTCTGCAACTAGTCATGTTCATTCAAAAATTCATAACAATTCGAAAACATTGAATTTGACCCTAAAATTTTAATATTATATAAGAAACACAATTATAAATCAGTATATAAAATTTCATAATTTTTAAAGATGATTTGTTTAACTAAAATAATTTCGTCATTCAAACGTTTTTAAAAAATAAGCAGTTTTCAGCATCTTGGGTTCGAATTTAGAAATTCATTAAAAATTGAAAACTTAATATTTTTGAATGAAACAAAATTTATCAGAAACCTACAGATGTCTAATTTTATCACATAATCAATTTTTTCCAAATTCATGACTCATAATTTTATAAAATTCGTGAACCGATCTACTGTCATACATCAACTCTGCGAAACTTCTTTTTCTTCAATTCATTCTTCCCAAACAATAATCATTAATTCATTATTATAAGAAATTCATCCCTAAACATTCCAAAACAGGATATAAATCCTTATAATTATCATCTTTTATGAAGCATACATAACAACAATTGCATGCTAAATTCTTAATAATCGTCATTAACACAAAAGTAAGGAAATATTTAAAACTTACCTTCAATGTCCAAATCTTCTTATATAAAATCCTGGCCTCCATTGAAATAAACGTATATTTTATTAGAGGAACCTTTCTTATAAAGAAAATAACCTATTTATATTTTAGGATTTTTCTTTTGGTTTGGAAAAACCCAATACTAAATAAAACAATAAAATCTTATTTTGGGCCTTTATTATTAAATAAGTCTGATCCATAATAATAACTCACAAAAGTCTTAATCCATAAAATTCTTATAAAATAAATTTATTATTAATATGTTATAATATGTGGGTGTTACACAGGAATATTAATGAATCTCGCTTCTGCTTCTTGCAGATGTTTGGTGACAGAAGTCTCCTGAAACATTCTCTTTTTGCCTGTTGGTCCTGGAGACAAAAGTTGCATGAACGCTGAAAATGCATGAAACAGTCCAAGATACTAATTTCTACATCAAATAGTTAAAACAATGGCAATTATGTATGCGAAATTATGTTCTATATTAATAAATGATGCATTCTAAAACCATGAATTCTTTAGACAAATCAAATTCCTGAAAAGGAGTACCAGTGAGAATATTGCATATATGATCTGGCTGCCCGGCTAGCGTCACAGGCATGCTCTGAACTTCTTTTCAGGGAATATAAGATTGGGATCTCATCCTAAAACAATGGCAACATAAATGAGATAAGTTCCTAATCTTGTTGTAGAAAATTAAAGACTAATACCTTACATTACTGCCCAAATTCCTGAAACAGACTGGTACCTTCACTCAATTTTATGATTTGGCTGGCTAGTGTTAGACTCGCACAACAGAGTTCCGAACTTCTTCTTAAAGAACGCACAATCCTTCAAAATTACATAAAAATAAAAATAATAAAAAGTGACATAAATGGCGTAATATGCAGAATCTTTTCTTCGAATTTTTTCATATCCTATTACAGGAAATTGAAGACGGATGCATCAAGATTTTCTTGTTTGCAATGATAAGTTATAGTTTGGATTAAATGCCTCATTGAAGAAAAAATGTGCACACAGTCCAGACTCATCCACAGACTCATCCACTAGTGAAGTGGGATGTGACATTCTCCGAATCAAATGGTCCTCCTCTTTCGCAGTTTAGGTAACTATATATCCTTGCCAACTTCCTATATATAACACATCGTACAATTTATTAAAGAGTTTCATATATATAAAACCAGTAAGAATAGCTCAACATTAGCTAGCTGTAGAAAATTCAGTACAAGATATATACGGGATGCTTTATAGTCATTTTACCTTGTCCATTTCTAGTGAATCAGTATAAGACAACATTTGCTAGCAGCATAAAACCATGGCGGATGAACAGAGCATTTACGCCTTTTAATGGCCTGAACCTGAAAGCAGCATTTCCTTCACAAAGTATCTGGTGTGCATGACTGTTTGCTGCAGGTCGAAGAAGGAAAAAGAAGAACATTAGTTGCCGATTAAACAAACTGTTACTTATCGGCAAATTTTGAATGAACATAAAATTTGATTAATAATTTAAAGAAATTCTTAGACTACAAGTAATTAGCATATATGCAGCTAACTAAATTTGATTAATAGTTTTAAGAAATTCTTAGACTACAAGTAATTAACATATATGCAGCTAACTAAATTTGATTAATATAATAAAATACTAAAACTAAATTATGTTTCGTTCAACAAATACTAAAGCTAAAAAATGAAAACAGGAAGGTGGGTTTTCAAATATTTGAAAATGAAAAAAATATGTATATTTAATTAAATCATTATAATTGAAACAAACAAAAAAAATTGTTAGATTTCTAGGAAATGCTGATTAAACAAGCTGATTTTTTTCTCAGCATCACAAAACACAAAATTTAATTAGTAACTTTAAAAAACATTAGACTACAAGGAACATATATGTAGGCTGTAGCTAACTAAAATTAAAGGAAAATTAAATTTTAAATTATTACCTGTGACTTTGAGTTCACGGCAGGCAGCTGTAGCGTTTTGAGAATCTACGTTTAGAGGTCTTGAATGGACAATGTCTGATGTAGATGATGATGATCTATCTGCGTTCGCAAATATTCTTCGACAAGAGGGCTACCATCACATATAAACTTTGTCACAGGAAGAAAGTGGCTTGGCATTGACTTTAATTTGGGGCATTCATAAAGCCACAAGATACGAAGACATGGCATGATCGTGACATGATTATATTGTTCTGATATTCCTGTCCTCTCTGTAATCACATATTCCCACTCTTCCCATTCTCCCATATGGTAAAACCTCAATGATTTCAATTTGGGGAAGGCAATAACTGATGGAGAAGATGATGAGGATGTTGATTATGTAGCAATATCGCTTTCTATTCCCAAAAATTCATTACCCACTCTTCTTATACTTTCCAATCTGTCTATATGGAGTGATTCAAGGGATGGTAATTTTCCCAAAGGAGGCAAATGCTCATAGTTTGAGCAACGCACAAGAGATAAATGCGTCAGCTTCGTTAATGACGTTAACCAGTTGGGGAAAAGAGTCTGGCCTATGTAATCTTCTATTGTTAATGCCTCCAAATTTGGAGGTGGTTGCACGGCTTCAACAACTGCTTCATGATCCACATTCATCGTCCCCTCGAAGTTTAGACACAAAACGACGAGGTTTCTTTTACTGTTAAGTTGGGCCGTCTGAAGCTCACCCAGGTCTGCCAAATTTCCCAATCCTTTTATACCAAGTGATTTAAGGTGGTCGAAATTCTTCAAACATCCAAGCCTACATGCTTTTCTGCCACCATCACTTTCACTTACAACAAACTTATATAAAACAATAGAATCTGTATATTATATATGAGTTGGCGAAAGATGATACTAATCAAGGCATCATCTTTCGCCAACTCCAAGTATTCTCCATAATCTTTTCTTTAATTCTTCACGGGCAATAAAGAAAGATTCTAATGCCAAGAGTAGATAACCATATCAAAGCCAATAATTTTTTAAATTTTTTTTTTTTTATTCCTGTAAGGATGATCGTAATACTAATAATTCCATGTCCAAATGTGATTTTATTCAGAAATATTGAATATTGATGAATTTTTTTAAAAATTAATGTCAGATATGATGTATTTAGGATGGCTTAGAAAAGTTTCCTAAACAAAAGAAGAAAAGCAATAACATGAACAGGAACAAATCTATTTAGGGTTATGAAAAATATGAGTTTATTCAAAACCCAAAACATCACAAAGAAGAGAAAGCGTTTTCTGATACAGTTTACTTTTATTATTTTCTTAAACTGCACATTTATGATTTGACCTTTAATATTTTCTTTTTTACTAATTACCAGCCAGCTTTATTTAAGGGCTGTGTTGAGGGCTTACAGGTGCACTGTGGACAGATATGCCCTACAAGGAATTTTTTATTTATGAAAATGGCCAAATTTTCATGTCTATTTATATTTATAGTCCAAATTCTAACTTTTTTATTTTTAAAGTCGAAAGTTCAGTATTTGAACCAAATTACCCATGACTTGTGAGTTTATAAACGCACTCTGTTAACAAATTTTCTTAAGGGAGTAACGTTCATCAATTCACCAATCATGAATAATTTCATTCAAATACTAAATTTTTAGTCTCAAATATAGCAAAATTTAAAGTTGGGTTAAATTTGTTAATGGATCTAAAAGTTTCACCATTTTCATAAAAATATGTTATAATGTAATGGCCTGAAAATATTCTATGAAAATTATTATAAGATATCGGTGGCTAGAATGAAAGTTTTTCAAAGTTTAAGGGGCCAATGTACTAATTTCTAACAAATGGAGGGAAGTAAAGTTTAGATAATAAGAATATCAACTCTAAAAAGGCTAATGAATGTTTTTAGAATTCTTGATTATCAACCATAGTCTTAAACTTTAGATAATAAGAATAGGCAGAATTAATTCAGATTAGTTTAGGTGAAATTATATGCCCTAGAGGTCTCATTCTTATTAATTTTATTCTTTACTTTTTCTTACTTTAATTTAGTTGTTAATTATTTTTAACATAAATTGTCTCTTTATTCAATTCATTCATATAAAATTAAAGATAGTTTATTTTGGTTGTTAGTTTGTAAATTCTCAATCCCCGTAGGAACGATACTCCCTCATTATTATATTACTTGTTAACGAAAGTGTACACTTGTGTTTGCATAATTTTCACTACGTAATGCTCGAAAGCTTTCTTAAACCACTCAATTGTGGTTAAGGAGTAGCATATATAGAATAAGATGTTTTGCAGAAAGAACTCTATTATTGCATGTTAACACATAGCAAGAATCTGATGCAAAGAGTAGAAAACAATTTTAAGCTAAGAATTTCATTGATTCTGATTAGCAGAAGATCATTCATTAGGACTTCCCCGTGCCAAAAGTTGATTAAAAAAAATGGATTAATTATTTGAGATGTACACTATAATTCATGAAGTTTAGATCATTATGCTTCTATCAGTTTGATACAAATCAGGACTGTTAAAGGAATTCCTATAGCTCCAACAAACGAGGGAAATAGGACTAATCCAAGCATCGTTTTGCACCACAAAGAGAAGGATTAATTTTGTGCAACACAATATTGCATCAAATTTATATGTTAATTCATTTAAATATAAAATTAGTGTATATGTGACAAGTAATGCAGTAAGGCTTAATTTTTAGATTGTATTTAAGAAATGTTTTTGAAAGTTTCAATTTAAACACAGATGAAGAACAGAGAAGAATTACGTGGTTCAGTCACTAAGGACCTACATCCACGTCCAAGAACAGCTCAAGATCTCTTTATTAATCAGCAACACAAAGAAAGAATTTACAGAGAAAACAATGGCTTTAACTTCAGACCTCTCCATCGAAAACCCTGCTCTCCTTCTCTGATTCTATATTCCCTCTAGAAGAAAACTAATCATACAAGCTTAACACTTTACGAATAAAACTCCACAAGCTAGCTTATTTATTAAGAAGTAAAGAAATGAGCCTTAACAGAATCAGCAGTATTTTCACTTGTATGAACCATGTCAAGCTTCACAAACCTTTTGTGAATTCATCCCTAACGAAATGAAACTTCACATCGATATGCTTTGTTTTCTCATAACACATTTGATTTTTACTCAAATGTATAACACTTTTGACAGTCACATAGAATGCACACTGAACCTTGTTTCAAACCCAATTCAGCTACTAACCCTTGTAGCCAATTTGCTTCCTTTACGGCTTCTGCTGCTGCAATGTACTCAGATTCAGTACTTGACAGGTACCACATGACCAAAGTTCTTTAGTAGCTGCCGTAAACCACGGGACAGTAGTGGATGCTAGCACTGATCAAGAGCTCATCTGGGCATTCCAACTTTATCTGAAACAAACCAAAATTTACTGCAAAGTTGAACAAGCAGTTTCAAGGATCAAAGCTATCGGGCGCCGGGGGTGGGGGGGTGGGGGGTTTTTGTGTGGGGGGTGTGTGTGGGTGGCGGGGGGGTTGGTGTGTTGGGGGTTGTTGTGTCTGTGTTTTACAAAAAGAGTAAGAATGGAACGCACCTCAGCTGTCTTGTTGCCTCCGACACCTCCGTGTTTATCTGCCGTGAAAGGATTACCATTTTTATCATACACCACAAGAATCGAGTCAATATATTGGTCATAAACAAGTGTGATCTCTATCACCCCATGGTAGATCCCATCATCCCTACAGGTTCCCCGATTTGCTCCCCGTGGTCCTACTTCTATGCTCTTCTTTTTCCCCCTAGCATTATCTTTTCGACCTCCTGCAACACTTTTAACAATTGGAAGAAGATTAACCAAAATAATAAATGCAAAAGTTAATTGAGTTTTTGATATCACTTACCGTAGGATAATCCTACAAAACGGAGAGGAGATTGCTGAAGAAGCAAAGATTTGGTATGGAGAAAGTGTAAGAAAGTGAAGCTAATATAGGGAGCAAGAGCTTGTTTCGCTGAAGCAGCATCTGATTCCAAATTTAGCACTATCTCGGGATAAGGAATTCTGATTTTGCTTCATACACAAGTTTGGTGAGTCAAGATTCCCGAAACATTCTCTTTATGCCAATTGGTCGTCAGAGATAAAGTCGGATGAACACTGAAAATGGATGAAACAGTTTGAAATATGTGAACTTAATGTTCTTTATTGATAAATGTTGCATTCTAAACGATGAATTCTTGAGATAAATTAAATTCCTGAAACAGAATGGTACCTTCGCATCATTGGGAATCTAGCATATATGATCCGGATGGATAGCATAACAGGCTCGCTCGCTTGGAATCTCATCCTGAGGCAAAGGTGAAATGAATGAAATAGCAAGTGCGGTTAAAAAATTGATTCTTCAAACGAGAGATAAAACGAAAACAACCACATAAGAGTAGGATGTTAAAACGTTATGTCTTAAGTAAAGAAATTCAGAAAAGGAAGGTAAAAGCAAAAAAGCTCAAGAAAATGCCTCAAAAACTTTCACCAGTTGGTCACTGTCCCACTATCCTCCCCTTTGTATGCCACATAACACAAAATTTGCTCATAAATAAGATATCTTCCCCTGTAACATTAACTTGT
>JAXCLQ010072140.1:0-10670 GCA_035584115.1 Cedrela odorata
AAAATTATATATATACATAAAGATGATATCCCTAGACCGTATGACACGATTGGTTCTAGGGCATATCTCCAACAAAACATAGGTTATATCAGGTCTTGTATATAGCATTGCATACAATAAGCTGCATATAGCTGAGGAATAAGGCACATTACATATCCGTTGCCGCTATTCATCGATCTTTAGACCCATATCCTTCGAAAGATGAAGACCATGAATAAAGGGCAATAAACTTCTCTGAGAGTTCTCCATACTTAATCTTTTTAGCATTTTCTCTATGTATAATTTTTGGGATAATCTTATTACCCTATTCGCTCTATCTCTATAGATACGAATTCCGAGAACATAGGTCGCTTCTCCTAAGTCTTTTATAAAAAAAGGTTATAGATAATAAGAACTTAACCTCTATAATCATACCAACATTATTGCCAATCAATAATATGTCATCAACATATAATATGAGAAATATGATGACGTGATCTTTACCCCATTTATACACACATGATTCATCTGGTTTTTAACAAAACCAAACGATTTGATTGTGTCATCAAACCAGATGTTCCAACTTCTAAAAGCTTGCTTCAATCCATAAATGGATCACTGCAACTTATATATCTTATTTCTTTCAATAGTAGACACAAAACCCATTGGCTATTTCATAAATAGATTTTCCTCAATAAATTCTTTGAGAAATGCTATTTTGACATCTATTTGTCAAATCTCATAATCATGGTATACAACAATGGCTAGCATTATTTTAATGGATTTGATCATAGCTATGGGCAAAAAGGTTTCCTCACAATCCAACCATTGTTTCTAAGTATAACCTTTTGCAACTAGCCTAGCTTTATAGGTATCTACCTTTTCATCTTTACCAATCTTTCTCTTGAAGACCCACTTACAATCTGTAGGAATAATTTCTTTTAGTGGATCTATAAGTGTTTAGACTTTATTAATATGCATTAATTCTATCTCAAAATTTATCACTTCTAGCCATTTACCTAAATCTCTATCCAATATAGCTACTTTATAACTTCTAGGATCATCACATGATCGATTTCTCTAACTAGATAGGACTCAAAGTTTTATTCATGGAGAAATCTATATCTCTTTGGAAGTTTAGATACTCTAGAAAACTTTTGAACTAGAACTGAAGTATTTGACACTAAGGTTTGTTGATTGAACGTTCCAGCTTCAACATTGTCGGTTTAAGACTTTAAGGACTCTTCCTTAAGCTCAACATTCATTACTGCACCACTTTCTTCTAAGAACTCTTCTTCTAAAATGTGTGTATTTCTACTAATCGAAACTTTCGATCAAATAGGAAGTAGAAATAATATCGTAAACAATATTTAGGATATCTTATAAACTGATCCTTTTCTAATTTAATGTTTAGCTTATCTTTCTTAACTAGTTTGACATAAGCTGGATAACCCCAAATTCCTATATAATTAAGATTGGGTTTCTTTCTACTCGATATCTTATAAGGAGTTTTCTGGATTGATTTTGTCGGGACCTTATTAAGAATGTGCATAGCATTATACAGGGTATATCCTCACAAAGATACTGGTAAGTCTATGAAACTCACCATTAATTGTAACATATCCAATAAGGTACGATTCCTCTTTCAACTACACCATTAAGTTGTGGTGTATAAAAAGGAGTTAATTAGAAAATTATTCCACTATCCCTTAAGAATTCTTGAAACTCTATACTCAAGTATTCTCTTCTATGATTTGATCGCAAGACCTTAATACTTTCTCTAGTTTGTTTCTCTACTTCATTCTTCAACTCTTTGAACTTTTCAAAAGATTCAAACTTGTATCTCATCAAATAAACATACCCATACCTTGACATATCATCAGTAAAGCTAATAAAGTATTCAAATCCTTCTCTAGCTATAGTACTGAATGGTCTATATACATTTGCATATATGATTCCAATAGTTCCTTAGCTCTCTCACCTTTACTCTTAAAGGGAGATTTGGTAATCTTTCTTTGAAAACATGATTCACAAATTGGATAGGGTTCTAAACCCAAAAAGCTTAAAATCCCACTTTCTCCAATCTAAATCATTATTCATTCCTCTATATGACCTAATCTATGATGCCATAAAATTTTAGGATTTATTTTATTTTGAATTCTTTTATTGGTAATGAATGTAATAAACATTCATTTCTATTAAACTGTACATTATAATCATTTAACATAAAACAAAAATAGAAATAATGTTTCTAGTAGTTTTTGTAAAATACAAAACGGAATGTAACTCAAAATGTGTCCTGATGGCAGCGTCAATCAACAAGATCCTATGGCTTTTGCTGTAAATTTTGCTCCATTAGTCATTCTCAAAATAATCTCACCCACTAGCAAAATAAAACTATTTGAGATTGCCTGCCAAGAGACACATACATAAGATGTAGTTGCTATATCAAGTATCCATGAATGATTATTAGAAATAATATTTAATTCATAATCAATCATATCACAGCTATAAATACCTACTTTAGCCTTCTTAAGACTATCCAGGTAAAGAGGATAGTTCCTCTTCCAGTGTCTGTTCTTCCCGCAATGGAAACATTTTCACTTTGCCTTTTCCTTTTTAACCTTAGTTTCCATTTTCTTGAAACTTCTTTTCTTAAGTCCAACTTTTGGACATTTCTGTTGCTGCTTCCACGACTTTTTGTGAGTTTTACTCGCTAAGGCCATATGGACATCCTTATGTCCTTTCCCTCAAGAATTTTATCTATGGAATTCTTGAATCTCATTGGGTAACTCATAGAGAGTTCGCTTAATCCTATTCAAATTATAGTTAGTTATAAACGGTTTATAATTCGGAAGAAGGGATTGGAGAATTAAATTCACTTTGAGGCAGTTAGGCATGACCACCTCATAAACATCTAATTGTCCTTTTATATTGATCATCTGAGGTATCCCTTCCCTAAGCTTCATATTGAAGAGGAAAGCACACAACTCGTACTCTACCACCCTAGAATTCTCACTATTCAACTCTTGTAAAGCGACTAAGATATCATAAGCACTTAAAATATTTTCGTACTTGGTTTAGAGCTCTCTGTTCATTGAGGTCAACATGTAACCTTAAACTCTTCTGTTATCCTCTTGCCATTTGTTGAATACTTCGCGCTTGACCTAGAAGCAGCCGATCCAATATCAAATGACAGAGCTGCCTTTAAAACATAGGCAATTTTCTCAAAATCAAGAACTATCCTTAAATTTCAAATCCAATTCTTGAAGTTTGGTCCGATTAAGACATTATTGTCCATAATTCTTAGGAGAATATTGCTTGCTACTTTTAAAGTCTTATATCACAAACCAAGAGATGTTCCAAAGATAGAAAACAGTTTATTAGTATCTTGTTATACATTTAAGATTATTTGAATTACTAATCATATTAGCTCCTACTATTTAATTGGAAACCCATACTCCCTCAGAAAAGACCCAAAAAGTTTGTTGGATTAATTAATAAAATATTAGTGGGGAATCAAATTCTTATTAAAATTAATTGACCTCACATAATAGAAATCTTGGCCAATTATTCTCAATAAGCAAAAAACATTTTCCTTTTACATCACATGTAAGATTTGATTCATTTTTCTTGCCCTATTTTTGGATGCCTCACGTAATAGAAATCTTAGTACCTTAGAATAGCTAAATCTAAATCATTATGCTTTGTAAAGATATTACTCTCATATCGTCTTCACATTTTAGAATCTTGGTCAAGATGAAAATACGCTCCCAAGAACTAGATAACCAAATTCAATTTTATAAATCTCATGCCCCTCAAATTTTAGAATCTTGGGATAATAAAATTCATATCAAAGACTTTCTTGTTATCCTACTATGGGAGGCACGAATTTAATAATTATATTAGGGATTCAGTTTTAATTTCTCATGCATATTTTATATGTGTCACACACTTATTGCAAATATGCATAAATTAAAATATTGATATTAATAGACACACTTACACATATCACATACATACATGTGTACATCAATGTTCTTTTACATAATTTGTGTCATGTGAGTTTCTTGTCTAACAAGAAAAGACGTTGTTTGTTCAAGTTATATTACTTGTCTAACAAGTAATCACGTTGCTTGTTCGAGTTGTATTATTTGTCCAAAAAGTAATCACGTTACTTGTTTGACTAACATTTCTTATCTTACAAGAGTTGTTTTACTTGTTTAAATTGTTTAACTTGTCAAACTAATCTAACTTGTTTGACTTGCATTGTAAAACTTATTCCTTGAACATAGGGTTAAAATAATCATTGTATGAATTTTATTTTCGCACATGCATTATTCATGGCTAGTTGAGATATTATCAAGGCTTAATTAAACTTAAGTTAGTTTCATGGTATGAGTATATTGAGTATTTTGGGTTTCAGTATGCCATCCTACTCATATGATAGTTTCAAAATCTCTAAAACTTATTAAGGGCATTTTGGACTTTTGTTTATTTCTATATAATCCCAAATTTTCTCTCTCTCGCCCTTTCTTCATTTGTGTTTCATTCTTCTCCCTCTCTCTAAAAAATGAAAATTGTTTCTCTCTTTCTCTCTCTCGATTTTGACCAAATTTCTTCAAATCCCTTAGTTTTTCTTTCAAATTTTTGTTGCCAAGTGATTACCCGTCCTTTGGTCTTCGATTTGGTGCCAACTTTAACTAGAAACAATAAAAGGAAACAAGAAGGAAAATGTGGGTTTTGAAGAAAATTTGGGGATTTTTCATTTAATCGGTAATTAAAGGTTTCTACAGACTTCTACAAGTTAACTATAAGCTTATTAACTTGTTATAAGTTTGATTTTGAAATTTAGAACATGTTATAATTTTTGGGTTACTATTTATGTAGGATTTATATTAACTTTGTGTAAGAAATATTAGTTTGTGTTGATTTTGCGAAAGAACTGTTATATTGTGTTGATTTTTCATTAATTGAAGTATTTGTTGGGAGTATTTGGAGTGTTTTTCTCTCAGTGCTATAGTGACTTTGATCTAAATAGCACATGTTTGTTTAGATGAAAATGTGTTTATTTTGTTTATATGGAAATGAGAATTTGAAATAAGTTGGCCATGAGATTTCAATGTTGGAAATCAGATAATTAGCCTTCGTTAGTTAAACCTCGAGAAATGTGTCATATGTTAAACTAAGGGATTTTAGCCATGTTTTATATGAGCATAGCATTTAGTACATTTATGTTAATCTTTTCAATCGTGGAATTCATGATTTTGTACATGTATGGTATTATATTCCGAGAACTCGGGAAAAGGACCTAATAGAAGCAAGGATCCTTAGTGGGAGTGGTTACTCTCCCTTTGTAGTGAGTAAATTTATACATATATGAATATATAAATATATGTGTGTTATACATATATGTATGCGTGTGTACTAAACAAGCTATTTTATGCTTAAAGTGAAATTTGAAACAAAATTGTTTATATGTGTTTGCACTGATATTGAGATATTTTGTTTAGTTGGTCTACTGTTGATAAATTATTTGATATACATGCTAAAATGGCCATAGAGGCATGGTCGATTTATATCATTTATAATCATTGTTTAAAAATGATTTGATATATGCATGTATGTTGGTGACAAAGCTGATAAGGTCAGTTATTAATATATGGCCAGTGGGCCTATTTTTGCTATAGCTACAGAGGGATAGCCTATGGACAAACCTATTGAGAGGTCACATAGGTGAGTGTAGTTGCAGTGAGGTTGGTATAAGGGAGAATGTCCAAGGCAAGCCCACCATGTACCGTGTACCGTGTATGGATGTGCGGATATAGATACCCTATGGAAAGTTCTGGCTACTTGATAGAGATATCTTGGATTTAACAAATATGACGAAAATAATTATTCATGTCACTAAGTGACTTCTCAAGGCCAACATCAATGAGACATATAAAATATTTTTATGATTTCATGCTTAACATAAATAAATGATTTTATAAAGCATGAGAAATGTTTTCTATTTGATAAAAAATGTATTACATATGATTTTATACATGAAAGACTCATTGATAGTTTTCAGAATTACCTCGACCAAGATAGTGATCGAGAAAGTATGGTTAGCCCAATTTGTTTGTTTAAAACTGTATAGAGACTTGTAAACTATTTTCCAATCATTTGATGAAACTAATAAATATATATGAGTATATTGTAAAGTTAATCCCAATATTTGGAATTTGAAAATGCATGCGCATGTGTGTATATATGTCATACCTGTTTCATATTAACTACAAATACATACTCACGTTTACTATATATAATGCTATTCATTTATTACACAAATATTAAACATTTACACTTAACAATTTGTTTTTATACATACAAATATACATACAAGGTTACATATATTACAACTCATTAACATATAACTAACTTAGTAACTACATATCCAAACATAAGTCTATAAATATTATTTAGCTAACCTACAATTATATATATCCAAAAACTTCACATAAGCCTAGTACCCTCGCTTATGTACTTGGTCACCTCTATGTGCTATTATCTGAAAATAAATTTTTCAATAAAAGGGTGAAATATAACCGCAGTAAACAAATCATGCAGCTTTTATATGTCGATGCAGTATAGAAGGTAAATGTTTTAAACAATCGCTGCATAACAATATATGACAGTATAAATAACCAAAGCATTTTTAAACTTTTCCAATCACATATACTTTATTCATAACATAAACACTATCAGAACGGCTTAGTCAGTTAGTGTCACCTACACCCACGGTGACCCGGAGTCAGAATGTGATCACATGTTCCGCATACACTGGTCATTCAAATTTTCATATAACAAAAGTGCATATGACACGCTAAACAGAATTCTTACTAGCCTGCAAGTCTCACTTTTAATACGAGATCTAGCTAGGTCAGAATAACAGAACTAACGACTAAACCATAAAAATGCATTTTATTCAAATTTTCACACATCGACAACATTTCATAATCAATTCCTATGTGCGATATCGGCGTACAACATTTAAGTTCATAATTTTTTCAAGAATCATTTCACAAAATTCATGTTGGCACACCAAAGCATTAAATACACATTCCACACAACATCGAGTATTGTACAATTTCAAAAACATTAAAATGCATGCATGATCTACTTACTTTTGTTTTCGTTCTTTCCGAGTATGTTCGTATCTTAATGTTCGTATTTTATACTCGTCGCTACCTTCCTACAACATTTACCTTTCCAAACTCTAACACTTCATGAATTTTCTAAAGTAGACTTATTGCCATATTTACGCCATAACATCATTTCATATATGCTTACACATATATACACATAGATTTATATATGCATATTATAACAATTTTTCGGAAAAACACATTCGTCATAAAATTTTCGAAACTAGTCAATTTTGCCATTTTACACTAATTCACTTTTCGACACACCCACATTATCAATTCTGAGCACTCCCAATTATTTTTACAAAGAAACTAGGCCTACTGAAATCGCCGAGATTTAATTCCACTTCAACAAGTTACCATTCCAAATCCACAACTAACATCAATATATATATATATATATTACCACATTTACATTAAATTTCCACCCATTAACACAATAACAATTTCTTATTTAAAACACTATATAACATTAACATAATTCCATTTCCACAATCCACCATTTCAAATCCTCATCAACTTACACCATTTTCATAAACATGATATACATATGTTAATAATCTTTATAACAATCACTACAAATTCTACTTATTTAATATACTATATAATCTTAACATAATATCCATTTCAAAATTCCAAAATACAATTAATTAATTCACTAAGCATGCTATAATTAATTTCCTACTACAATTCTAATTAAAAGAACTTTAATTTCTACTACAATTAATTTAATTCACTAAGCATGCTACAATTAATTTCCTATTATAATTCTAATTAAAAGAATATTAATTTCCTACTAATCCCATGACATACACATGTTCTAATTTCCATCAATTTCCAACATCATGTACAACTTGTAACAATATTTATTTCAAATCTACTAATCATAGTTTAACATAAATAATACCAATTCTACAACAATCTAGCTTTAACAACTCATGAAAAATGTTATACTAAAACAATACTAATTTTCTAGTACAATTTTAGCATTAACAATTCACTAACTTACTACACCAAAATAATAATACTAATTAAAGCAAGCTTACTACACATGCTTTGCTAAAATAACACAATTATCATTAAAAGAAACTTACCAATTCTTTCTTTCTTCTCCCTTTTCTTTCTTCTTTATTTCACTCTCTTTTCCTTTTCTATTTTGCCTTATACGTATCCTCCTTTGCATTTTCAATTTGAAATGTTAAACATTAACCTTTTTAACTCATTAACACATGGAGGGTTAGGATTACTTCAATCAAATCCAATGGCTTTCATTTTTTCACCCAATTTTCATTAAATATTAATTAATTTTAATTTTCTTAAAACACATGGATGGCTTGGATTACTTTAATCAAATCCAATAGTCATCCTTTCTCCACCACATTTTCCACTAACTAACACAAAATATTAATTAATTTAATCAATAAAAGACATGGATAGCTAGGATAGCTTTAACCAAGTCCAATGGACCACATTTATCCACCACATTCTCCACTAACTTAGCTTTTATGTTCATCTTTATCCATTTTACAAAACATGCCTAGAATTGTGACAAGTGGATGGCTAGGATTAAAGGAAATGGGTGGCTAAGATTTTGTAGAGAATTTAAGCAAAAAACGTAATATTTTATTTATTTATTTGTTTATTTTACTTTGTTATATATATATATATATATACACACACACATAAGCTTGGGCTTGGACATAATTTAATTAAATTGAGCCCAAATTATATATATAACACTTAGCCCACTTAATTACATATGTATATATTTAACCATTAGCTAAAATCCCAAAAATATCCTTGCTAATAATGAAATTTCAATTCTACCCTTATAGATTTAATTTATATTACTTCTCAAAATTCTAAGACTTAATACTTTAACAAGTATATTTACAATCATAGTTATGAGTTCTACAAAAGAAAGCTTGAGTGTTACAATATATGTAACACCCCCATATCTGGAGATGTTACGGGCAGGTGACGAAACCCCATCAACCTAAGCCTCTCACTCTCTCTTTGACATGCATGCATAAGTATAATTAACTATAATAATAAGTGATACAATGCATAGAATGTATAAAAGCAATTCGCCCAATCATGATATAAATATAACTTCTCAATATTTACAACATCTTATATAACACAACATATTTTGTAGATTTAACTCAACTATAGTATGTACAAGTGCTTGAACTATACAAGACTTATTATGCATGACGAACCCATATGCCCTATTGACTACAATGTGTATCCTGTTCCTCTATTTGTGTCTGCGCTGTACTAAAATTTTCCTCCTTTATTCTAATTACCTGTCTAACCTGCAAGACTGAAAAGTGAGGGGGGTGAGTCCTAAGGACAGTGAGTGGATAAAATAAGATAAAAAAATATAAATAAGGAGTAAGAGTATAAAATTTAAAAATATAACGTCCCACATTAATTTAAAACACATTCACTTAAATCAATAAAAAAATATAAAACAATGTTTATGTATAAAATCTATGGATGCTTAATTAAAAATATTTAGGCTTATCAGGAATGTATCCTTAGAGACATCGCTGGTGCACATTGAGTTGACATCTCGAGATTTGCTAACAAATTATTTTACATCAGTATATAAAATAAAATCAATAACCTCACTCATTAGCATTAGCCTAAATAAGAGGGGCTGTGTAAGACACCAACTTATTTAGTAGTAACCACCTCTTTACCCTATATCAGCGAATAAAGGCAAAAGTTAGTAATCACCCTTACCCTTGTATCTAGTAAAGGCGGAAGTACACAATTCTATAACTCCATTACCCATTTCTCAAATACAGGTGGAAATGTATATCCTCTCCCTTACGCCACTCACTAGTAAAGGCAGAACATCTATACAGATACTCTTGAACTGAGCACTTTACACCAAAATTCAAATCATAAAAATACTTATAAATTCATTCACAAAACATTTCATGAACATTTAAAACACTTTCTGAACTTACTCTTACTCCCACCGTATTAATTTTAGGCATATAAAATATTCATAAACCTTGGATTCATATCACAATTTAATTCAAAATCAATCTTCAAAACATGTGTATTCCAAATATTTTGTCAAAACTGTATTTAAAAGAAATGAAATAAAATATTCATTCAAATCAATTTTTAAACATTTATAAATAAAATATTTTACATAAATAATTTTTTGAAAAATAAAGCATCCACTCACTGGTTTACGCTTGTTCAAGTTCACTTCGTTATACCATAGGTAATTAGCCCGGTCAATGATTTACAAATGCATATCCTTTTCGTTAAAATTCGAAATGTCAAATACTTGCTATATAGATAAATAAATATGTCATATATATAGCCACAATCCTCTATAGGAAATTAAAATATCTAGGATTCCTATAAATCTCATAGGGTTCGAACTACAATCACCTAATTTTGAAGATTCACTACTCTACTTTCGATTATTTTTTATATTACTTCCCAAAATAGGTGTGACTTCAAAATTCTGCC
>JAXCLQ010072141.1:0-10668 GCA_035584115.1 Cedrela odorata
TTCTAACACTTGATACTTTAACAAGTATATTTACAATCCTAACTACGAGTCCTACAAAAGAAATTGCGGGTGTCACATTAAATAAGATATTTATTATTATATTAATATAATATATATTTATTATTTTATTATTACTTTAATTAATATTAATCTTATATATATATATAAATATAATAATATCCGTAAATTATATTTACGTTATCCTACAAATAACCGAAATATTTTTCACGCATATGGGTGTTAGCGCGTCTTAGTCGAAAAATTTATTCTTTACAATAAAGAATCAAATTGTTATCCGATCAAAGTATCGATACAATATCATTAACTAATTAATGATTATTATATAATAGCAATTACCATCATCATCAAGTAACTGACTAATGTGTGCGACCTCTTGGGTTTATTATGAACTCGACATGAGTAGATACTAATTCTTTAGTATATCTTCGATACAACTCTTTGTAACCAAAATTTTCAATAATTATGAGTGACCTCTAGCAAGATGTCATGACCCTAGATACAGATAAATGAATATCAGATAAACCCATATAGTTGTACGTGCATGTAGTGAAGTCTTTCTGCTGTCGACTCCCAATCGAGTGTAGGTCATGGTATCTCAAATCCCTAATTTAATCATAAGAATAGAACCTCAATTATGTACAAGATTCATATATCAGCAAAACACATTTTTGGATATATATGCTTTAGCCAAATACTTTATTCCCGCGTATAACAGTTCCATCTAGGATCTCAAGCTCCAACATCTGAACCAACAGATTCCATTTTGGTTATCACCTATCTTCATAGACTTAAACACATTACCAATAAGCTTCTTTCATCAGGCGTGGCTAGCCTAATGTTATATACACAAGTGAACAATGTGCTTCAGTATAGAGGGTAGTCATGACATCTCAGGTCATAGGATTAGTGGTATACTAGTACGGCTGTGTGACGTATCATTGACTGTGGATAGTCACCCGTGTGATTCATTACATTCAGTCACATTCAATAACACGTTTATCAACGTATTACGTATACTCATGCTCTTATGACATGAGACTCGTCACCTGACTATTAGTATCCAATATTAATCCTTGGCAGTATCAAATATGCCAGTCATGCAATGTTATATTCTTATATGACATTTCCTCAGCCAAAAACTGATTAAGATGTATTTAAATTATAAACTCTGTACTCATATCTACAACTCTTTGCAGATAGAGTCATGATATCATAATACATTATAGGATTTCATTCTGTATTTTATATTTTTAATATAAATTCACAACTAGACATGAAAAATGATATAAATGCCATTTTATTAATTGTAAACTAATTTATAATTAATAACAAAATTATATATATATATATAGAATGATATCCTTGAACTGTATGATATGACTGATTCTAGGGTATATCTCCAACAGCATGTTGTTTTTGCCTTATCTCCTTCAGCAATCCTTATTTGATGGTAACCCAACTGTAAATCTAGCTTGATGAAGCAGCTTGCCGAGCTCAACTAATCAAACAAATCTGCTATCAGCGAAATGTGATAGGTGTTGCGGACTGTCAGTTTGTTGAGAGTTCTATAGTTGATACACAACTGTAAGCTCCCATCTTGCTTCTTCTGGAACAACACTAGGGCTTCGAGAGGTGCTTTTGACAGTCTAATGAAGTCAGTCTTCAATAATGCATCTAATTATTTTTTGAATTTAGCTAGTTCTAGTGGAGCCATTCTGTAAGGGGCATGAGAAAGTGGTTTCGCCCTAGGCACTAGTTCAATCTGATGGTCAATTACTCTCTTTGGTGGCAAGGTCTTGGGCAGTTGATCTGGCATCACATCAGCAAATTCTGTCAACACGTCTGCCATCTACGATAGGGTCGGCTCTTCTTCTCCGTCCTCCACTGAGGTTGGAATGGTGATGAAAGATGGTTCTCCTCTATCAATCTCTTTCTTAAATTGAAGAACGGATAAAAGTTTTGTTCTATTGGTTGTTTGACCTTGGCAGGCATCATTGCAGGCCTTTCTGTTATAATCAACTAACTACTGGCAAATAGAACTGGAATTGCGCCCTTCTGAAAACAAGAAGTTAATTCTCAAGATGACATCAAAGTCATCCATTTGCACGGCTATAAGGTTCACTTGACCTTTCCAAGTGCCGATCTTCATCCGCACTTGTTTTGCCATTCTGCTCGTGGGTAAGGCTTTAGAATTGATCGCCTTTATGAGGCCAACATCCTCATTGAGTTTTAGCTCAAGGCGTTTTACTTCTAAAGTAGAAATGAAGTTATGAGTGGCCACTGTGTCCACCATAACACTCTTTGCCATAATCTCATTATTTAGGGCATTAACGTATAAAAGACTATTTCCTGTGGGTTTCTTACCCTCGGATTGTTTCTTCAGGGCATTTAACATCCTCAGTGCCACCATGTGACTAATTTCTTTTATCTCTTAATCACTCATAGTGTCTCTTGCGGTTGATCTTCATCTGTCATGGCACTTAGTCTCGTCTTCTTGGGGCATTATAAGCTCTATGCAGGCCATTGCATAGCCAACATCTAAATGACCTCTTACCTACTTCCCCATTATTTAAAAATGTTGGTTTTCTCGGGTAGTTCTACTTTGGCCTCTTTGTCGATGAAGTTCATTTCGGGCCCAAGATTAAAGGCCTTTAATGAAGTAGAATAATCGATCTTGCTCGGACATATCTCAGATATCTAACATTAAACCCGAGAATTTCTTCACATACTCGCGGATTGTCCTAATTTGGGTCAACCCACGTAGTTGCCTCCGAGCAAGATATGCCAAATTTTCATAAAAGAATTGGTTCTTTAACTCTTGTTTCAGGTCCTTCTAACTATCAATTATGCACCGTTCATCTTAGATCTCTTAATATTTTATCCTCTACCACAATTTGGTATCCCCGGACAAGTACATGGATGTTATGGTACCTTGACATCTTCTGAATCTACCTTTACAGCCCGAAAATATTACTCGATATCAAACAAAAAGTTTTTGAGCTCTTTGGCATCTCAGGACCCCTATAGTGTTTTAACTCTAATATCTTTGGCCAACTATATTCAGAGCTTGGGGGGGCTCCCGGTTAAGTTGCAAGGATAAGGGTAGTGAGGTTTGTCCTTTCGTCTACTTCATCCAGTCGTTCTTGCAGCACACCCATTGCGCGGCGACACTTCTCCGTAACCTCGAATATTATCGCTTGCATATTTGCAAGATGTGTTTCAAATCTTCGAGATGTCCCCCATTAGATGACTAGGAACTAGAGCCAGTGGCTTTTATTTCTAGTATGCTCACTTGAGAACCCAATGACTTTGGTAGTATCACAGCCTGTTTTAAGTTCTCGGTATCGAGTGAGCCCACTTTTTTCCGTGCAGTCTCCAAGGCTAGTTGACGTTCCTCAAACTCTGCCTATTTTCATTTGAGAGCATCCAATGCTCGTTGATGCTCTTCTAATTATGTCTATTTTCTTTTGAGAGCATCTAATCAGGTTTCTTTTGAAGAGTTAGCTTTTGTAGACATCATTACCACAACCTTATGCTCTAATACCAACTATCATAGGCCAATTTTCTCTTAGATGAAATTTGGATCTGTGCGGCACTCACTAGCGCGTTGAACTGGTAAGTCAGTATAAATAAGTTCGTACGCAGCAAGTACAAGTAGATTAGTTGTCTACAAACGTAAGCAAGCAAAAAACAATAATCGAAAACAAACAAACTTCATATCGCAATACAATTCGAGGCAACATGGATAAAATACGCAATAAGCAAACAAACAACGGACAAGCAAATAATGAGCATACAAACATTACAACATTTCAAGCAAACAAGATCAAACAATCAATGCAAGTAACTCATTTTATTAATCCAAGGACGGAAGAATACACAACAATACCCTACTGGTGCCTCCCTGATTTGCGGCCATGGGCTCACTAGTTGGCCTTAGACGATCAAATGCGAGGTGGCTCTTACACCTAACATATGGTTGAGTTCTGTCCTAGTCTCAATCAACCAATCTCTTAATTACCTCACATAGAAGCATATAGGTACGACACTTGGCCCGTACACTATTAGTGGGAAAGCAACCAAATTCTACCAAGTGACCTCTAAAATTAAAGACAATGTGAGTCATGGAGCAACGAGGTTGAATCGTCTATAATGAAAAGCTATAAATACAATTTTAAACAGAGGAAAAAGGGATTTATAACTTGAATTTCTACTATAAGCTATCAAAAAATATTTAGAGCAAATATAAGAGTGAAATCACTTTCTTATCTCATTTTAGATTTAGAAAATACTTTATACACTTTTTGATTTATAAAGAATTTAAAACAAACCCTTAATTGGTTTTAGCATCAAAATGTTATTGCCGGAACTTTTAAATCCTTAACAATATTTGTCTTGTATTGAATTGAGCCCATCGAAAAAGATATAAATCTTTTATTAAAAGAGATTGGGAGGGAAATAAATCTTTTATTGATACATAACTTATTGAAAGGTCTTAGAAACTTATTGAGAGGTTTTAGAGGCTCTTTCTTGAGACAGCCTCAAATCGTGTCACATGCTCGAACCTCTGCCATGCTGCCTCGAGACCTTTATAATCGAGGAGGTCGTAATTGATGTCCTAGGCTTGAGACCTTTTTTCTGATTTTGAGAGATTTTGTCCCTCACTATACTCGAAGTCCTTGTTATCTTTAGGTTAGTGCCATGAACTTGAGCTAGGCTTTAGTGACTTTCATCATTTACAAGACTTTATTTTGGACTTTGAACCTCCTAATCAGTGGCTCAAGGTCTATTGAACTTTATATATAGCCCAGATCTCTATCCAAACAACTTTAAATACTAAACATTTCAAAATGAAACAATGGGAAAGCTTTCTAAATATATACGGAGATATTTCGATTGGACCAATTATATTTTATAAGAATTAAAGTGATTTGTGACGTATTTATGATGATTCAAAAAATGGACATTTTAGTAATAACGTTAAACTTATTAAATAGCCGAGTTTCAATCATTGAACCATCCAATAGAAGAAGAGATATAAGTAAGAAGCAGCAGCAGCTTAAAGCTTTGAGTTCCCTAGTCATATGGAATAAAGTTAGGACAGTAACAATACTTCTTCTCAAGAAGTTGATAGAAAATAACAAATGAGATTTCTTATATATTGTTGAAGACAAGCCTAATCTAAAGAGGCCCATTTCAAGCAATCCATCAAGCCCAGTCTAGGACAACTCTCCAATAATCGCTTACCATGTGTGCATCATTCAAAGATGCCATTAGGACTCAGACAACCGTGACTTATTCTAGATAAAAGCATAAAAAGATTCATACAACCATTTAATATTGTGGAACATGCTCTTGACTTACGCATGAATTGCATGGGTTATAATGCCATCACCTTCACTGTGCACTATTCCCATTGTATGAATATTCTCTTAGGGTTTTAAATGTGTATTCTCCTTTCTTAGGTCTTTTTGTCACAGTAGATATACTTACTTGCCCAGCCAAATTGTGCAGCTGATGTAATATCATTTTTATGCAATAGAACAAAGAGTTTTTCCGCCTCAATAGAAAACTTCCCACTTGATTTTTATATTAATTGGTATACTAAACCTTGAATTACAAGGTTCGAACAAAAATGGGAATACATGTGAAATCAAGAAACAAGTAGGGAGGTTCAGTCCAAGGAAAGAGTGGTAAATTGGTCGCATGGCATTATCAGGTGACGTTGGTCAGGTCAAACCAGAGACTGATTAGCAGTAGATGATATTTTCGAATTAATTCTGTTGCCTAACTTTGTTTTCTGGTCTTGCTTTCCAAGTAAAGATTCCGTCTTGTAGCTTTTATAGAAATTAATGGATTGGAAGACTTACATAGTTTAACACAAGACTCAGTGATGACGTCTCGAAGACAAGCTAATTTCTGTTGAAATGCTTTTCAAAATACAAAGATTGCACGTTGAGTTTTCGAATCCCATGCAATTCATGCACCCGATTCAACTTGCATTAAAACTCTCTTACCAAAAGACTCCATAGTTATTGGATAGGCTCAGGTGGTATAATTTTTTAATATCAAAATTATTAATTTATATATATCGATTATACTATTATTTTTACATAATATTTAGTAAATTTTGTATTTTAATAATTCTCTTTAAGAAAATTTGGATGATCCTAGAAAAGGTTTACTGTGATGATGAAGATTGTATATCTAATTAAAATTAAAATAAATAATAAATAATTATCAAAACTATTTATAGATATATAAGACTGTTATGACTGATTGATAATAAAATAAAATATAATAGAAGAATAGATTTTGATGATGCACCAACTATAATATAAATATATGAAAATATTTTTTAAAGTTTATATAAGCTCAAAGTAAGAGCCATTTAATTAATTTCTATTTCCGCCAGCTTAGAAATTTATATGAAATTGACTACAATTTATTGTTTTGACACCTCTAAGAGGTTTTGTGTATGAGAGTTTATTGGTTGCTGCAACAATATCAACAACTGGCTCATGTCCAATACCTATATTATGAGGTGCTTAGCGGACCAAGTGGACTGTCATGTCCAATACCCAGATTGGGAGCAGAGTATTTGATGCCTCCGAGAGCATTTGTATTTGTGAGCTTGTTGGTTGTTGCAACATCGATAATTGGACTAGAAGGAGGGTCGTATCCTTCACTTGGACTGGAACCAGAGTCTTTGATGCCTCCAAAAGTTTTTGTATTTATGAGCTTGTTGTTTGTTGCAACATCACCAATTGGATTGGGAGCAGAATATTTGATGCCTCCTAGAGTTTTTGTGTTTGTGAGCTTGTTGATTATTGGAACAACATCAATAATTGAACAGGGAGAAGAGTCATGTCCGATACCCGAACTGAGAGCAGAGTATTTGATGCCTCCAAGAGTTTTAGTGTTTGCCAGTTTATTAGTTGTTGCAACAGTATAGCAATTAGATTAGGAGGAGAGTTGTGTTCGATATCCGGACTGGGAGCAGAGTTTTTGATGCCTCCGAAAGCTTTTTTGTTTGAGTTTGTTGGTTATTGCAACAACATCGACAATTAGACGAGGAGGAGATTCATGTTCGATACCCGAACCGGGAGCAGAGTATTTGATGCCTCCAAGAGTTTTTGTGTTTGCCAATTTATTAGTTGTTGCAACAGTATGAACAATTAGACCAGGAGCAGAGTCGTACTAGGACTAGGAGCAGAATTCTTAATAGACATATTTGAACCATCCCCACTAAATGGTCGAGCTTCTATCACTGAACCAAATAATAGAAGTAGAGAAATTATAAGCGAGAAGGTGGTGAAAGTTCTGAGTTTTGCGGCCATTTCAAAATTTTGGATTGGCAACTATTCTTGTAACAAATATTTTTGAGTAAGTTGATGAAAAATGATTACTTACACTATAGTGTTAGTAAGCCTAATTTTCCATTTCTTCCTTTGGTATTTCGTTATTTTTTGGAAGCAAATCACTATAAGATCACCTGTATGTCAATCAAATATAGGTACAGCTAAAAGCCCGACTACATTTCCTCAAAACTCAACATTTTTGGATTCGTTTGCTAATTATACTTATGTGCATTAATGATATTTTGGGACTGTCAAAAGCACTTTCAATTAAAAGTGTAAAATGCTTTTTAATGTTTTAATTCGGAAAACACTCTTGAAGTATTTTTAAAGCACCAATTGATACACATATTTACTTCTAAATAATGTTTATTTGCCTTTTAATCTAATCATATAAGTTAATACCATGTTTTAAACTTAATTAGTGCTGTTAAATATATTATATTTATGTTATAATATTTTGTATTTAATTGTGTTATCTACTTTCTAGATTTTTTTTCCTATAATTAAGTCGGTACCCTTTTTAGTCATTCTCCTTTACACTGTAAGCATAGAAAAAATATTAACACTTATATATTTTATATGTTAACTGAGATCTAAGAGGCTAGTCAATTACATTTTTAAAAATTTTATTTTTGAAAAAAATATTATTATTTAAAATTTAACTATAAAAAAATAATTTAAAAATATGTGTATTCCTATGTCGGCGAAATGGCTCCATATCAGGTCAATAAAAGGAATGATTAAATGGTCCTGAAAAAAATTTAGAAGAACATATGCAAGATGACTGAGAACATGCCTAACATATGGTTGAGTTCTATCCAAGTCTTCTTCGGATTACAAGACAGCAAGAGATGTGACCCAATCAACCAATCTCCTAATTACCTCACATATAAGCATACAGGTACGACACTTGGCCCATACACTATTAGTGGGAGGGCAACCTAAATTCTACCAAGTGGCCTCTGAAATTAAAGAAGTCATGGAGTAAAGGAGTTTAACTGTCTATAATAAAAAGTTACGAATACAACTTTAAACAAAGAAAAAGAGATTTATAATTTGAATTTCTACCGTAAGCTATCAAAAAACGTTCAGAGTAAAAATAAGAGTAAAATCACTTTCTTATCTTATTTTATATTCAGAAAATAGTTTGTGCACTTTCGATTTACAAATAATTTAAAACGAACCCTTAATTGATTTAGACATTGTTGAAATTTCTACCCAAAATTCAATCTTCTAAGTTTTCCTGATCAAGAATAAAAAAATTAACACAATATAAATACATAAGAATCATTCAATAAAATATGAACAATATAATATTACGTAGTTTGATAATATACCTATTCATAGAATCAACACTCTCAAAAAATATTTATTTACAAGAATAAAGATTATAATAGAACAGAAGAAATACTCAGCTATCTAACAAGTATAAGAACACTGAATTTAGTGACTTATGCTGACCTAGAACCCTTTAATCCACGCACACAAAGTTACCCAAAGGGCTATTTATGCTTTGTTTTCAGCTTTGTAACTGAATTAACGTAACTCCAATAGACTTTAACCAATTTAACCGGTTTTGCCACGTTAATTAAGATTAGTAAGTACATCCACAAATATTACCGAGAACACCCCACAACAGGCATCGAAAGATTTCCCGGAACTCTTACGTCCTTGACAATATTTGTTTTGCACTGAGCTCACTTGAGAAGGTGTAAAAAATAGAGGACACCAATTTTAGTAAACTTCATTACGGTGAAGAATAATATATATATATATATATATAAAGAAAAATTCAATCATTGACTGTCCTTAGAGGCAATTAGCTTGGAAATGTAAGGAATTAATTAATTACCTTTGAATTTTGATTAATTTGGTTGAATAATTCACCCAATTGAGTGTAACCCTTAGTTTGAGTAGAACACAGTCTTGATTTGATTTGTACTCGTCGAATACGACAAAAATTATTCTCAACTCAAGTCAATCAATTTCCATCAAATAAACATCAGCAATGAATCACCACCAACTGCAACAAAAACACTAAATTCATGACTTCACTTTGTGTATAATCGATATCCTAATTTACTAGTGTTAAAGTTTGACTTTAATACTAAAATGTCATAGTCAAGCTCTTGTGTTTGAATCTTTATATGTGATGATACACGTATATAGATAGTCTACTTTATACATAAAATCATAACATGTGCTTCAATTTTTTTTTTTTTATGTTAAATTAATTAATTTACTGAATATTAGCACAAATGTCAATAGTTCGATGTTCCCATTAATGTCTCTATTGACACAAACCCAACAACGTGGTTACTGAGATCTAAAATTTACGGTACCTTTGACTTTGGGAATAATAATTATACCAGTCTTTTGGTCAAATTTTGCCTTTGGAAGGGCTGCAGGACAAACTGGACTATTGAGCACGTCTGCAGCAAATCATAATCCCGCATGATTGGGGTATCTAAAGATTAATGCCATGAAAATTATTGTTATTATTATTATATCACTTATTTTTATATATCGTATTATATTAATTATATGAATTAACACCAATTTAGAAGCAGTAATGCTTTTTTTTAAAGTATTAATTAAGATTTATTTAGTTTAAGATTCGAATTTAAATAATTATTTATCAATCCCACAAGGCATAGTTATTACTTAGTACAGTATAACAATTAATTAAGAGATATTATTCTATATTTGGCCGGCCTATGCACAGCGTTCTAAGTACATGATGTTCAAGGTTGAATAAAGACTTTGTTCACTAAACAACTGTGTCATAATTATATCACAGTATAACCTTAAAAAAAAAAAAAAAAAAGCCAGAGAGATAGAGATTGCTGCTGTTAGCTAGAGCAACACATGAATAAAATAAATAAAAAAAATATTAGGAGTAATTGAGAGAACAAGTGGGGATGATGGAGTGAATTTTAGTGCCCTTCACCAGGGCTCGGACCCGACTGCTTAACGCCTTCTAGAGAATAATTCTCTGCAAGTTTGTGTCCTACACCAGGGCTGGGACCTGACTCCTTAATGCCTCCAAGAGAATGATTGTCTGCGAACTTATGTCCAACACCAGGACTCGGACCCGACTGCTGCTTCATGTCTCCTAGAGTATGACCATTGGTGAACTTGTGTCCTTCACCATGGCTAGGACCCGAGTCCTTCATACCTCCTAGAGTATGAGCGTCGGTGAACTTATTTCCTTCACCAGGGCTCGGACCCGAGTCCTTCATACCTCCTAGAGTATGAGCGTCAGTGAACTTATGTCCTCCACCAG
>JAXCLQ010072143.1:0-10665 GCA_035584115.1 Cedrela odorata
TTGAAATTTACATAAAGGATGTAGGTTTTAGTTGCAAGGAAAGTGAAATTGAAAAATAATTGTTAGTTAGATGGTGTATACTTGTCAAACAATAATAAAGGCCGTGTTATGCAATAAAATAATAAAATAAAGTAGTGAGGTAAATAGTTAATGTGGTAAAATTATAAATATGAGGAAAACATTCATGAGCAAACTACAAAACGATTTTAGCAAACTGCAGAAGGATTTTATTATTCTTACAATTCTTTTCTAATCAAGGAGGGAACAATATCACTCTCTCTTGATAGGAAAATACTACACCTAGAAAAAATTAAAGATAAAAGAGAAGAAGAAGATTTTGGAATGAAAATGAATGGAAATGAAGTTTCCTATTTATAAAAAAATTTCATTCACTATTTATAATAAAATAATAATAATAATAAATATTATTAGTTTATTATATATATAATATATAATATAATATATATTTTTTTCAAATACGATTGCACCGAATTCGGTGCAGCCATTTCTTTTTGACTTCACATTGTCTCACTTGTGTCACTTGGAAACTTGATTTATAGTTAACCAGTTTTCCAGACCATCCTTTCTACTTTGCCACTTCATACCGTTTACATTTCCGCTAGACCACAAGAGAATCGACACCATACAAACTTGTCTGTATAGATAGGCTTGGTCATTGCATCTGTTAGATTCTCATTGGTTTGAATCTTCAGCATGTCTACGCTGCCTTCTTCCATTACTTCTTGTACAAAGTGATATTGAACTCATATGTGCTTTGTCCTTAAATGAAAAACTGGATTCCTTGCTATATACAAGGCACTCTGACTTCACAAAACAATTGAATCTTCTCTTGCTTGTGCTTGAGCTTCTCCAACAACCTTTGCATCCAGATAGCTTCTTTGCAAGTTTGTGTAGCTGCTATGTATTCAGCTTCAGCTGTAGATAAATCCACAACACTCTGTAACTTGGATACCCAGCTTATTGCTCCTCTCGCAAGCATAAACACATAACCAGTAGTGGATTTTCTATTGTCAAAATCACCTGCAAAATCTGAATCCACGTAGCCCTTGACAATAAATTCTGATCCTCCATAACGTAATGCAACATCTGACGTTCCTCATAGGATCCTTCTAACAGCATTTCAATGCTCTCTACCGGGATTTGCCATAAATCAACTAACCGCTCGCACTACTTGTGTAATGTCTGGTCTTGTACAAATTATAGCGTACATTAAGTTTTGCACTGCTAATGCATACGGTACTCGAGACATCTCCTTCCTCTGCTTCAGTGCTAGGACACATAAGTGAGGATAACTTGAAATTAACAGGAAGTGGGTTAGAGATTGGCTTACAGTCTTCCATATTGAACCTTCGCAAGATTTTCTTCAAGTAGTTCTTTTGAGAATGCCAAATCTTCCTATTATTTCTGTCTCGGTGAATTTGCATCCCTTGAATCTTATTTGTTGGTCCCAGATCCTTCATATCAAACTCCCTAGCTAACTGTGCCTTTAATTCTTGGACCTGATCTTTGTTGGGGCCTGCTACCAACATGTCGTCCATATAGCTGCAATATAATGAAGTCATTATTTCCAAACCTCTTGTAGTACGTACAATGGTCTGAACTGAGTTTGTTGTAACCAAGACAAATAATGAAGGAATCAAATCTCTTATACCAACATCTCGACGCCTGTTTGAGACCATACAGAGATTTGTTTAACCTGTAAATCAAGTTCTCCTTGCCTATTTCAGCAAAACCTTCTGGTTGAAGTATATAAATTTCTTCTTCAAGTTCTCCATGAAGAAATGCAGTTTTTACATTTAATTGCTCTAGATGTAAGTTAAATGTAGCACACATCGCCAAGACTACTTTGATTGTTGTAAGTCGGATCACTGGAGAAAATATCTCGTTGAAGTCAATACCTTCTTTTTGAGCATATCCTTTTACCACCTGTCATGCATGATATTGCTCTACTTGATCATTGCTATCTCGCTTGATCTTGTAGACCCATTTATTACCAATAGCTTTTCTTCCATGTGGTAATGGTACTAGCTTCCATGTCATGTTTCTGTGCAAAGTTTCAATTTTTTCTTCCATTGCTGTCATCTATAGGGAAACATCAGGACAATAGAGAAACATCAGGACTATCTATAGTCTCCTGGAAAGTTGACGGCTCTTCATCCTCTGTTAAAAGACAGTATGCAATATTGTTCTCTATATCATACTCTGAGAGCCAAGATGGTGGTCTTCGCTCTCGAGTTGACCGACAGACTTCAAAAGCTTTGAACTCGATTGGTTCTTGTACGTCGTGCTCTGGTGCTGCTTCAGATGAATCTGAATCTTCATTTTCTGGATCATTTTCTACTAGCACAGTTGTAGTCTTTGAACTTTCTTTTGAAGTGCTATCATTCACTTCTTTTTGCAGTTGATCTTCTGCAAATATTACTTCTCTGCTGACAATGACCTTGTGGGTAGTAGGATCCCACAAGCGATACCCCTTTACTTCATCAGCATACCCCAAGAATATGCATTTCTTGGATTTTGGATCCAGCTTTGTTCTTTCTTGGGCATTGTACATCACGTACACAGGACATCCAAAATGGTGTAGGGATGAGTAACTAGCTGGCTTGCCACTCCACATCTCCATCGATGTCTTCAAGTCATTTGTAGTTGATGGAGACCTGTTTATCACATAGCAAGTAGTATGGATTGCTTCCGCCCAAAAATACTTTGGTAGACCAGCTGTTCTGAGCATAGCTCTTACTCTTTCCAGCAGCGTTCTATTCATTCTTTCTGTCACACCATTTTGTTGAGGAGTATATGGTGTAGTAGTTTGCCTTTTGATGCCTTCTTGCTTGCAATATGCATCAAAATCATTGCTGCAATATTCTCCTCCATTGTCTGTCCTCAAGCACTTGATTCTCCTCCTAGTTTTTACTTCAATTCGTGTCTTGAAGTTCTTGAAAACTGATAGCACATCTGACTTGTGCCTAATTGGGTACACCTAACATCTAAAAAAGTCGTCAATAAATGAGACGAAGTATTTTGCTTTCCCAGAGATTGAACCAGTGCTTCCCAAACATCTCAATGAATCAACTCTAAGATGATTTTGCTTCTAGCACTTGATCTGCTGAATTTCAGTCTGTGTTGCTTGCTTGTAACACAATGCTCACAAACTGGCAGACTGACTGCTTTCAGGCCTGGAAGTAGGTTCTTATCAACAAGTATCTTTATTCCTTGTTCTGACATGTGACATAGCTTTTGATGCCACATCATTGTCGCTTCCTCTCCAGAATCCAGCGATGCCAATGATGTACCTGACTCCTAAATTGAGTCTCCTAATAACATATACAAGTTTGCCGCTATCTTTTCAGCTTTCAAAATTGTAAGTGCTCCTTTCACCATCTTCATCACCCCATTCTCAATAACAGTCTTGTATCCGTGGTCATCCAACTGTCCAACTGACAGAAGATTTTTCTTTAGCCCCACAACATGTCGAACATCTTGTACAATGCGAACAGTGCCATCGGACATCTTCATTTTGATGGTACCGATCCCAGCAATTTTTAAGGCATGATCATTGCTTAGAAAAACTGATCCTCCAGAGACAGGTTCGTGTTTGTAGAACCATTCTCTCTATGAAGTTATGTGCCATGTTGTTGCAAAATCTACTAGCCAGGTGTCGCTCAGTTGTTTCCTGCTACCATTGGTTACCGTTGCTACCTCACTGTAAAGTGCTCCACAATCTTCAGAAGTACTTGCAACACATCCTTGAGAGTTTGTTGCAATAGGATGCTTTTCTGCACTCTTCTTGAGATTCCAACAATCCTTCTTGACGTGCCCTTTCTTGCTATAGTGATAGCACTTGACATTCTTCTTACTCCTTGATTTTGATCTACCATAGTTTTGACTCCCACTTGAGCCACGTTCTGTTAATCTTCCTCTCGCCATCGATAATGCCTCTGCCTGTTGTGAACTGGGTGATCTGCCTTCCTTATTTTTGCGCCTAGACTCCTCCTCCTCCAGTGCGGCATGTGAAATTTCATCAAAAACTAGACCCTTCGTTGTTGCATTATTTGTTAAGTTGATGATGAGTAGATCATATGAATCAGGTAGACTTTGAAGTAGAATTTTAGCACGTTCATTTGTTGATATACTATAATCCAACGCTGTAAGTTGGAAAAATAGTGTATTTAGGTTGTTGAGATGATCCGTCATTGATGTGGATTCATTCATTCGAAAAGTATAAAGTCTCCTTTTCAAGAAGATCTTGCTGTGTAGTGACTTGACCTCGTAAATTTGGAAAGTGCATCCCATATCTCCTTTTTTGTTTTCTTCTCCGCAACGCTGGATAAAACAGAATGTGCCAATGCTAGATGCAAATTTCCCATAGCGTTGTCATCCATCTGTGTCCACTTCTCATCCGTCATTCCTTCTAGTTTCTTGTCTCCAATTGCTGCCAAGCAGTTATCTTTCCTCAAGATTGCTTTTATTTTAAGCTTCCACAAGGAAAACTTGCTCCCATTGAATTTCTCAATTTCGAACTTTCCTGCCTTGGTGTTGATAACGCACTGCTTCTCTTTGAATAGTATTCTGTGAACATTACCCCTAGTGAATTGTAACCCTCCAACCTGATGCTCGATACCACTGTTAGGAAGTTCTAGGGCTGAAGCTGATACGTAAGTAAAGTAAAATTGAGAAATAATTATTAGTTAGGCGGTGTATACTTACCAAGCATTATGCAATAAAATAAAGTAGTAAGACAAATATTTAATGTAGTAAAACGCTCAATGTGAGAGAAACATTCACAAGCAAACTGTAGAAGGATTTCACTATTATGAAAAGAAAAACTCTTACAATTCCTCTCTAATCAAGGAAGGAACAATATCACTCTTTCTGATAAGGGAATATTACTCTTAGATAAAACTAGAGATAAAAGAGAAGAAGAAGATTTTGGGATGAAAATGAATGAAAATAAAGCCTTCTATTTATAAGAAAATTTCATTCACTATTCACAATAAAATATTATTATTTTATTATATATATAATATAATATATATATTTCAAATATTCGGTACAACCATTCCTTTTTTACTTCGTATTATCCCATTTGGAGACTTGATTAATAGTTAATCAATTCTCCACACCATCCTTTCTACTATACTACTTTATACCGCTTACGTTTCCGTTAGACCACAAGAAAATTCACACTAATGAGAATCTAGTAGATGCAATAAAGACTTGATTAATAGTTAATCAGTTCTCCACACTATTCTTTCTGCTTTGCCACTTCATACCACTTATGTTTCCGCTAGACCGCAAGAAGATTCACACCAACAAGAATCTAGCAAATGCAATGACCAAGCTTATCTATATAGATAAGTTTGTATGGTGTTGATCCTCTTGTAGTCTAGCGGAAACGTAAGCGGTATGAAGTGGCAAAGTAGAAAGAATGATGTAGAGAACTGATTGACTATTAATCAAGTCTCCAAGCAGAAGAATGTGAAGTCAAAAAGAATTCGGTGCAACCATATTTGAAAAATATATATATAATAAAATAATAATATTTTTTATTATTATTTTATTGTGAATAGTGAATGAAATTTTCCTATAAATAGGGGGTTTCATTTCCATTTTTTTTAATCCCAAAATTTTCTTCTTCTATTTTATCTCTAGTCTTATCTAAGAGTAGTATTCCCCTAACAAGAGAGAGTGATGTTGTTCTCTCCTTAATTAGAGAGGAATTGTAAGAGTTTTTCTTTCCACAATAGTCAAATTCTTTTACAATTTGCTCGTAGATGTTTCCCTCACATTGAGGGTTTTACCACGTTAAATATTTGTCTCACTACCTTATTTTATTGCATAATGCTTGGCAGGTATATATCGCCTTTATTATTGCTTGGCAGGTATATACTGCCTAACTAACAATTATTTCTCAATTTCACTTTACTTACGTGCCAGCTTCAATCCTAGAACTTCCTAACATTAGTGTGGATGATTTATATTTGTGCAGGGAGTATTTATTTAAAAGGCTTTTAGATTTTGTAATTAACTCATTTGTTAGCAGCTTAATTTGAGTTTAATTAAATATAATCATATTTGCAAATGACGCTAAGGATTCTCAGCAAATAATTTTAGCGTGTATATCTATTGACTCTCAACTTAGTTTATAGTATATTTAGAAATTATGAATTATTTAAGGTAATTAACTTTGGAAATTTCAGCGTGAGAACCTTGTGATTCTTGCTTGATATTTTGACTGGTGCAAGAAATTTGAAGCCTAAAACTTTTCTTAGTAAATAATTGTGAGGAATATCACAAACGAAACTTGAAAATCAAACATGCCATCTTTATGTTTCAGTTGGCATTTCTTAAAATCAATTGTTCATCTTAGGAGAGAAACTTCAAAAAAAATGTATTCCAAGCATCGTTTTCTTTCTTCGGTGATACTCTTTGAGTTATTATGTTTGTTTAATTGCTTATAATGTTGGTGATACTCTTTGAGTTATTATGTCTGTTTAATTGCTTATAATGTTGAGGAAGGCTTTGGGATTGGAAGAGAATGAATCACATAAAATATAAATTTCTATAATTTTGTATTAGAACAGCCTTGGTGATGATTACTTGAAAATTCTGAAAAACTGATTGTGTAAGGACTGACCCACAAATTTTTGTTGTCCATACTAGAACTGTTGTTTAGTTAGCCTTATTGTATATTGGACTGGGAATTATGTTTTGTTCACAGTTCTGAGACTTGACTTCGATATTATCTATCCAATTGCTAGTCTATAATGATTTAAATAAAAAGTGATTTTTGTCTGGTTCTAAATATTACTGAATCATGGCGGTGCAGGTTGCTCAAGAGATACACTCAGAAGCATCATTTCAGAAGGATTTCTTAGAGCAGCTGGTATGCTATTAATTCTGGATACACGCATCACGAAAAAAAAAAAAAAACTGTCTTTTGATTGCTGGCTTGGTGAATTCTTACTGTTGGGGTATACTGGCTTCTGTGGCTGAACTACTTTAAAATTTCAAGTTTAAATGTGATCCAATTGAAAAGAGAAATGAGGAGTGATGAACTAAAGCTATAAAATGAGGTAAAAAGTCTAAAAATTTGAGGGTAACAAATTTACATTTTATATATGCAGTTATTATGAATTCAGACCCTTTAGTTATCAGGAATCTTCTTAAAAATTTCTTTCCGGCTTGGCTTCTGAATTTTTATATTCTCTTTTAGCATATAATTATTAGGTCATGATCATTAGGGTGTATTTAAATTTTTTTGAGGTATAGTTTCACATTCCTGGCACCTCATTGCATATACTAGAAGAACCCAATATAGAAAATGAGGGCCTTCGGCTAGAAATCTGGAGCAACAACATTGTTGCCATAAAGACATTGTTTGGACACTTATATTAAAGTAGAAAGGAAAATACATTTTTTGTCTTTATTTTTGGCTCATATTGACAGGATTGGAATCTTCATTATTTTGTTTAAGTATGCATCTTGCTCATCTTTCCTGCTAACAAAGTTACAAAAGTACTATGACTGCCTTCTAAAATGCTTAATTTCATATGTAACAGCAAATGACCCTGATCAAAGCTCAAGCGGGTGTGAAGAACAACATGAGGAGATTAAACAAGAGCATAGTCGAACATGGTTCAAACCATATTGTCCATGTGGTTCTTTTTGCGCTACTACTTTTCACCGTGCTCTACCTTTGGTCCAAAACGTTCAGAAGATGAGGTTAGTGTGGCTGCTGCACACCTACTACGCTGAGAATCCGTTGAATGAAGGCAAATAGTTTCTTTTCAACTTTTTGTTTTGGGTGTAAAAGCTACCTTTTACCATGACCTTGAAGATTTAATGACTTCTTTGAAATTGTTGATTTTAGGTTTTCATATAACACAGACAAGTTGTTAGCTCCTGTATGAATGATGGAATATCTTGGGTAATCGAATTCTCTAGCTTTTGAAGAATCATCTCTATAATAGAGAATGAATTGTTAATTCCATTTAAGCTTGTAAAATTTACACTATAATCTTTGTGAAATGGCAATCTGAGTGACAATTGAATGATATAATAACATACACAGGCTCCTGAATTTGCCTGAGGGTGTGGTAATGAGATTCCTTGTGACTTGTTTTAATTTATTGATTCTGATTTGGTTGAGTACAGATCTTGCCCACTCTGCAAAGGAGGTTTCGTTGTGGCCAACTTGACCGTCCTTGTAGAAGTTAACGCACTCGAGCAATCTTTTGCGTCCAGTGGATCCAACCATTGGTGTCTCATCCCAGATTGGTCTGCCATCCAGTGCTGTACATACTGTCCTGCAACAGCGAGTCCATCCATCCTTTCAGAAAGAATTCCATTACACTACTGTTTCATTTCATGAAGAGAATGTTTGTCAATTGACCTCCATACGGGGATGCAACAACGTCAGTTTCAGTCATAACTCTAATCTGAACCGAAGGCACAAAAACGTTTCTTAGTCGTAGATATGATTACTAGTCACTATTGAAGTTGTCTTCTTGTTCCCATAGAAAAGGCCAGGATACTCTTCGATTATATGTGCTTAATGTTTTTGTAAGGTTAGCAAACAAGAGAAATGATCGAGTACTAATATTGTCTGAAATTGAAGGTGGTGAGAAATCCCACAAACTTGATCACAGAAGCTTAGATATTCCGACTTAACTACTTTCAATATGCAGCCCTCCACGCTTGGACATTCCTTGGCAATTATATCAATAACGGCTGTCGCGTTCTTGAATGATCTTGAACCTCTCATTAGCGAGGTTAGCCTTGTAATTGGCTGCCCTCTTTCATTCACTTGTTGTCCCTTACCCTCGGGGTTTATACCGCAAACCCCTGGCTTTGCTTCTCAATAAGTCAAAAACCTGAAGCTTCCTTGCCTTCCCCATGCGTCCTTCATTATGCCGAATCACAAACGCCTTCTCGAAACAGTAAGGCCGGTGTCCAAAATTTTCAGACTTCAACTTCTCCGAACCCTGCTTGCATGTGATGGTGTAGCCATGATCCCATCATATCTCGGAGCTCACCCCAATGGAGCAGAACCCATCATTTGGCTTCAAGCATCCGTTCTTCATGGACTAGCCAACAAAAGGATCCATAGCAGTCAATCCATACCATAAATTTCCATAATCATAGTAAGTGTCCGACACAAGGGTTAGGCCTTTTAAGTGTGTAGCCGAGTCTGGAAGACTTTCAGGCCATGCCAAGGCGTATAAGTTCCTGGTGCCGTCTGCTTTGTTGCGCCCCTTCATGCACAGAAGCCTTCCTTTTGATGCTTCCGAAGGAAAATACAGGAGCTCGGTTTCATTTTCTTCATAGGTGTCATTTAAGGAGCTCATAAACCAAGTATGTCCAGCCGTGGTTGTTTCAACCAAGCGTAGATCTTTGAGAGGGAGGAAGGTAACATAGTCTCTGAATTTTGAGATCAATTTAGCGTCTGCGTTCTTGGAGTGGTCATGTCCATTGCTGGCATCGACTACTATTCCTCTCCATTTTCTGAGAAAATTCGTTGAAACAGAAGGGGGACAATATGAATATGGAGAATAGAAAGAAGAAACTTGTAAGGATTATGAATAACGGGGGAATGCATACGAAAATTTTAGCGGGGTGACATGAATTCTTTAGCTTCGTAAACGCTTTGGGGCTACTCTGAATTTCCATGGCTTCTCAAGATGAAAGAGAGATGAAAGTGATAGTGAAAGATTCCAAGAACCTTTAGTTTAGAGGCTTTAACGAAGTGATCTCGAGATCGCAACACCTTAAATATTCAAGAAAATATTAATTAAAGAGCCGAGTCAATGGGTAATGCAAACAGAACATGTTAGATGCTGGTATTATGCAGCCTTGCAAGTCGTAGGCCTTGCCCAGTGTACTGATATTTCAGTAATACATCAAAATGGCGTTTTGAAATGAAACTTTTTCAAGTTTGTATGTTTATACATGTAGTACCAAAATCATGAATCTTCTGAGACATCTGATTGTTATATTTAATTGAACCTTGAACCCGGATCACTTTGGACGTGTATATGTCTCAAACTGATAAATACAAACCAATGAACTTCGGTTTGATCACCTTCATCCACCGCTGAATGTGGAACACCCAACACTTCCATGCTGACAAGCCAATATTATATTGAAATCGCTTTGATTACATACAAGACATTTCAATTTGTTTTAGTTTTATTGGACTCCACCATTGACAGTTGTGTAGATCCACCTTTGACGGTGGCTCATCTCCAACGATATTGTGAAATTGCGAAAAGAGAATAGGGTAAATTTAATCTGGTTCCAATCCCAAGGGCTGGATTAGAGACAATTTTATCCGCAAACCCGTTCCTATTCGCTCCTTCTGATACGGATTTGGTATGTATTTTAGTGAATTTAGAAAATATTTAATAAATAAATTTAAAACTCGTAATGAGTTTGAAACGGATATAGGTACGAACAAATATTCGCAGATATTTTTTTTTTTTAAAACTACCAAAACGATATCGTTTTGATATTAATATTTTTATTTTTTTTGTCTATATCTATTTGTATCTATTTATCTATTATACTATCTCATTGTCAATTATTTATTTTACAATAATCATTTTATGCAATACATATTCATTTATTTTTTAATTATTAAAT
>JAXCLQ010072144.1:0-10664 GCA_035584115.1 Cedrela odorata
ATATATATATATATGTTAATTAGATTAATATATGTATATATATATTATTTATAATGTTATAATCTATAAATGTATTAATGATGTATTAATGCATTAATGTATATATATATATGTATTGAATGAATGCATGTATATGATAAATGATGCATGTTCTGCCGACTTGAACGCAAATGAATCATCTAATTTTGTGTTAATGGATTTAGATATTTATCAAATTGAAGTTGGTGGATTAGGAAGCTTAATTGTTAAGCTTGATTTTCGGACATATATATATATATAAACACATACATAGTATACAGGGGTGTGTGCATTTTTTCATCTTCTTCTCTGTTTTCTGCAAAATAAAAGTAGAAAAGCTCTTCTTCTTCTTCACCAAAACTCACTCAAGAAAGTGAGCTTGTCATAGCTTGGTTGTGAACCATAGCAAAAATATAATTAGGAAGCAGGTTTTGGTTGTGAACCAAAGTTTGAAAAGAAGAGAGAGAAAGAGAAATCTGTAGAGAGAGAAAGAGCTTGTTAAGCTTGGTGAGGCTTAAACCGTAGCTCTAAGATTCCAATCAAGCCGGAACCAACATCTTCAATACCGACGTGTGTAGATATCCAAGAGAAGCAAGGTTGTTGCTGGTTTGGATTGCTAAAACACAGGTTCGGTTTTTCTTAGTTTTTGTTTAACAAAACAGAAATAAAAATTGTATACTAAAATACACATGCATGCACATATTGATTATTAGGGAATCTATTCCTCAGATTTGTAATGTCAATCTAGGCTCCCCAGCGGCGGTTGTGCGCCCGGAACTCCATTTTGTGCGTCACACTTCCGCTGTACATGAAACAGAGCATGTTCACGTTTCCTGTTCTATTCAGTTTTATCCAAATTATAGGGGAGACTTTGTCAAAATTTTCTTGGTAAGATGTCAATAAGTTGTACACTTGATTTATATTAAGGGTATACTAGTCTTATTTTAAAAATGATTAAGGAGACTCGTTGTAGAAACCGATATAGTTCTTATATTTTTAGTTCCACAAAGTTTATATATTGGCTACATTACGATTAGTACTTGTGATGGAGATTATTAAAGGTATTTATAAGGATTTTAAGTTAATATTATATATTCACAGTTAAAATGATGATGTAATTTGATTGTGAGTTTTTGTGTGAAGCTTGGGAAAGATTTAAAGAGTTGGAGAGGAAGTGTCCACATCATGGTCTTCCTGATTTGGCTACTTGTGCAGACTTTCTATAATGGATTAACCTATTCAATTGGGATTACCATAAATGTAGTCGCACAAGGTACTTTAATAGGTAAGTCAGCATAAGATGTGTATAGGTTGTTAGAAGAAATAACTTACAATAATTATTAATGGTTAAATGAAAGAGATATGCCAAAGAGAGTTCCAGGTATGTATAATGTAGATGGCATAAATATGTTGAATGCCAAGGTTGATTCCTTGGTAAAAATGATTGGTAAGCTTAGTAATGTGAATTCTATTTCTAGTTTGAGTTGTGATTGGTGTGGAGGCGCTCACATGAGTTTTGGTTATATGTAAGCAGAACAAGCTCAAATTGTTTTTTATTTTAATAGGTAACAACAAAATAATTCATATTCCAATATATATAACTTAGTATAGAGAAACCATCCAAACTTTTTTTTGGAAAGAACAAGGTAATCAATGAAGTAGTTTTAGACCTTTCTATCCTCCTGATTTTCAACCGAGACAACCTCAACCAAAAAAAAAGCAGCCTTAAGAGATAACAATTAAGAAGTCAGTAAATGTAACTTAAGAGAAAATTTAGAAACTGGAATAAAAGGTTGACTATATTGCAAATTCGAACAAAAATATGGAGATGCAAATGGGGCAGTTAGCCAATTTTATTAATTCTTGTGGACATGGTAATTGCCTAGTAAAACAAAAGTCAAATCCAAAAGAGCATTGTAAGGTTATTACTTTGAGAAATAGTAAATAACTTGGTGAGGTAAGTGGTGAAATTGTGGTAAATGAGACTGAGGTTGGTGATGAAGTAATTCAAGAATAATTAAGTAAGAAAAGGACATATAAATACCTATTATTTTGGGCATGTCATTTTTAGTTACTGGTGGAGCTGTAATTGATGTTAAAAATGGTAGGTTGACTTTGAAAGTGGGTAAAGAAGAGGCCGAGTTTAATTTATTTGAGTTGCTAAATATCCTTCTTTTATTGATTATGTGTTTAGAATTGATGCTATAGATGAGTCAATCAATGAGATTTTTAGGATTGAAAATATTAAAGAACCTCTTGAAACTTATTTAATGAGTACAAGGTCAAGTCAGGATGAAGATTTGAAGGTTGTAGCATATGTAGTAGAGGCTGCATATTCTAGGCAAAAGCAAAGAGATATGAATTTTGAGAATTTAGGCAAAGGTAAGCCATTACTTCTTCCTTTTAACATGCAAGCATCAGCTATTGAGTTGAAACCATTACTCTCAAATCTCAAGTATGCATTTTTAGGTGAAAATAATACTTTTCCTATGGTCGTGAGTGCTTCTTTGAATGATGATTAACTTAATAAATTGCTGTATGTTTTGAACTAAGAAAAAAGGAAATGGGATGGATTACATCGGACCTTAGAGAATTAGCCCTTCATTGGCATGTATTATAGAGTTTTAAGGTAGCTAGAATGTGCATATGTTATTGATTGAATTTGTATATAATAACAGTTATTCAACTAGTATTAGCATGACTCAATATGAGGTCTTATACGGTAGAAAGTAATGAACACTTTCATTTTGAGGTGATATGGTGTTTTAGAGAGTATCACCTTGGAAAGGGGTGATTTGTTTTCGGAATTAAGGGAATTGTATTCTCGATTTATTGGGTCGTACAAAATGGTGGAAAGAATAGCCACGGTAGTCTACAGACTAAAATTGCCTCCAGAGTTGGCAATAATTCACAATGTGTTTTATGTTTTGAGGTTAAAAAGGTACTTGTCAGATTCATAACATATTTTAGAGACACTTTCAAAAGAATTGGGGATGATTTGAATTATGAGATTAATCCAATAAGGATAATTGATCAAGTTTTGAGAAGTGAAAATCATTTATATGATAAAAGTTATGTGGCAGAATGTAAATGTCAAGGACATAACTTAAGAGTCTAGTATTCCGTGCCACTATAGTATCTATATCCTATTCAATAGACGTATCTGCTATGTGAAATTTTAAGGACAAAATTTTTTTAGGAGGGGTAGAATTTGTAAACCTTGTTCTTCAAACATAAGAGTAAAATAGTCATTGTAATGACTTTTATTTTCACACAAACATTAATCATGATTAGTTGACACATTAAAGAGGTTAAGGTAACCTAAGTCAGCTCATGATACGAGTATAACGAGTATTGAGTAACTGAGAATTTCAATAATTCTTGCATAAGAAATGTTAAATGATGTTAATTAGTTTTAATTAAAGTGTTGTGGTAGAAATATGACTTGGAAATGTGAATTAAAATAAATTGGTCATGAGATTTCATTGTTGGAAATTACATAAATGGCCTCTGTTAATTAAGCCTTGAGAAATGTATCGTGTGTCAACTAAGAAGTTTTTAGACATGTTCTCAACGACCATTGCATTTAGTGAATATATATTTAACTATTTAGAATCGTGTAATTTATTATTATATGCATGTGTAATATTAGGTTTTGAGAACTCGGGACAAGGACTAAATGGGCGTGAATACCTTTAGTGGGAGTTGTTTGCCCAGTTGGCAATACCCAAAAGGGGGGTAAATTGGGTTTTAAAATTTTAGAAGTTAAAAATGTATACAATGCTGTACAATAAATAAAATAGTAGTAGAGTGAGAAAGACAAACACAGTTTATAGTGGTTCAGCAAAGCTTGACCTACATCCACTCTATCGGATAGGGAACATTACTATCGAGGTTCTACTATCTCCTTGTTTTAATGGGTCAAGTGAAACCCAATACACTCCTTCTGAGATAAAGGGAAACCTTACACTTCTTTTCTCATAGTTGAAAAGGAAAAAGCCACAACAATCTTCTTTAATACGGGTGAAGATATACCTAATACAATATCACGAATGTATATTGAATTTTGCTCTCACACTAGAGTAGTTATATCAATATGCTCTCATAATAAATCAATCTCTCACACAGGGTTTGAAGGTTTTACAGTAGAGAGAAAAAGTTTAACTATTCACTTATGAAAGTGTTATTCAAGAATGTCTTTTGATTTTGGTTGCAATGTTCGTTCTATCTTACTTCACCGTGTATCTTCTATTTATATTATTCCTTTTTGTGAAGCAACTTGAGTCCAACAGCTTGATTTGGTGTATTTAATGTTCCCCATAAATGCTGTAGAAGTTATCGTTGAACTTTAATTTCAAGAGAAGTATCGATCCCTTTTTGCATGTATCGATCTCTTAATGTGAATAGTACAATTTGAGTCCCGAGTATCGATTCATCTGTCTTTGTGTACCGATCTGAATCACTTCATAAAAAATTTTCAAATTTTCAAAATTTGCTTGTATTGATCCGCTTTACTTCAAGTATCGATTTGGTCTGCCTTGTAAATAATTTGCAACTCTCTGGACAAGACACGTATCGATCTGACTTACTCTAGGTATCGATCTAGTCTGCCTAGTAAATAATTTGCAACTCTCTAAACAAGACACGTATTGATATGATCTACTCCAGGTATCGATCTGGTTACCCTTGTAAATAATTTGCGACTCTCTAGACAAGACACGTATCAATCTAATCTACTTCAGGTATCGATCTAGTTGCCCTTGTAAATCTTTTGCAATTCTCTGGATAGGCAGGTATCGATCTGCTCTTCTCTAGGTATCAATCTGGTTGCCTTTGTAAATCTTTTGCAACTCTCTGGATAGGCATGTATAGATATACTCTTCTCCAGGTATCGATCAGTTTTCAATGGTATCGATTCGTTATCTCTATGTATTGATCCTGTTTGATCTTTCGAGACACTTTCACATAGATTTGTTAAGAGTTTGATTTAAGCAAGTTTATATAGTGTTTCTTGACTCTCAAACAAGATTAAAATCATGTTATATTAACTTAACATTAAGAATAATATCAAGTTATCATCAAAAACACATAAATATTATTAAGTCATCAATGTGATATTATCAATCTCCCCTTTTTTTGATTATGACAAAATTATAGGTTAATTAACTTCTTTTCTCCTACTTTATCCCTTAAGATTAATTTTTTACTCTTTATCCCTTAAGATTGATTGCGTGCTCAAAGTGTGAGTTAAATAAATTTGTTAATATGTATATTATTTATATCATATATATTTTCTTCCCCTTTTTGTCAGCAATCAAAGAAGGAAGACATACTCATGGCATAAAGATATATATAAATAAAGAGAAATGGAAATAAAAAGCATATCAATGACAATCAAGATCAAATTTTCATTCCACACAAACAATTCATACAATGACAAACAATTGTTCAAAGGGTTCTAAAAAGGTTCTAGATTGTCGCTATCGACATCCAGGTTTACAGGGGTATAGGTAGGTTGGGGTGCAAGAGGAAGAGGTCAAGAGCGAGATGTGGAGGTAGTAGGTCCATAATAAGCAAGAGCAGAAGCTGGTGTAGTTGCTTTAGCCAAGCTGCGGATTAACCTATGAGTTTCACTGTGGAATTCCAATCCAAGTTTCCCAAGTTGAACTATACTGTCGCCGCCCCAAGCTAGGTGCTCTTTAATCTTGTAGATCTGGGTGGTGACTATGCTCTCGATGTCGGTGAGGTAATCATCAAAGTTGGACATGGTTGTCTCAACTTTCTCTTCTATACGAGTTAGCTGAGTTGGCATGTTTTCCAGGATAGATAATATGGCAGAGGAGTGAACGGATTGAGAGTTGGACGTTGTTAGAGTTGAAGTGGTAATGGATGAGGTTACTTCTTGTGTAGGTGGAGGTACAGGTGGCTCATTTTTTGGTGCAGCCTCATCTTGTGGTTATTCCTACATCGTTTATTGGTCATGACTATGTAGGTGCTAGCATCGGGCTTGAAGTATCCACCTCCCATCAATGGCTTGCTCATAGTGTTTTAGCGTAGGGTTGTTTCTGATAGCATGGCAACAGTTGGCGACTCAATGGTATTGGTCTCAGCGTGGATCCATGATGGACACTTTCCAATAATTGCTGAGACCACATATCCATAGTGAAGATGGCTGGCTTTGGATAATATGGTTTTCACCATCGCATTGAGAATCCAAGAGATTAAATTAGGCCTCTTACCCTCCATGATGTACTGCATCCACCACATATCTTTATATATCATCTCCGAATAACGTCTAGAACATGCACCAAGGTTGTAAGATACGATGAGGTGAAGAATCCTCTCATGAATGCCTAGATAAACTGGTTTGTTGTCCACCTCTATCAGGTTTGGATTGTTGAAGATTACCTTGCATGCTTCAAGAGGTTGAAATACGCCTGCTGGATATGAAATGCCCCCTTCTGGTATGTGAGTGATATGGGACAGGACATCAGCAATCACTTGAAACGAGTGGCTATGAATGTTGCTTGTAAACTCAGTCATTCGAAGTCAGCCTGATTGAGGATCCTTGGCATCTATATTCGAATAGAAAATTTTGACCAAGCTGTCAAAACATTTTCCTCTAAGACTTAAGTATTTAATCCATCTGAACTCTTCAAAGGTTTTGAGATAGGAAAATTGGATTGAGAGGAGGTGATTAAAGTCCAAGACATGTCCAGGAGCAACCTTTCGATTCAGAAAGAAAGAGAGGTACTGATCCTCTGCTTCACGATTTTAAAAATCACGATTGGTTAGAAAAGACTCAATTGCCCTATGTCTCTTTTTGTGTCTTAGTTCAGGATTCTTGGTCTTTTTGTAGTTAGTTCTTGACAAAAAGATTGAGAGATTGAAGAACAAAACTGTGGATTTCAATGAGTTAGGATTTGTAGTGAGAGAAAGCTCTGAGTTTTTGATTTAGAGAGAAGTATCGATATGTTTAGATCTGAGCAATTTTTAGCCTTGTAATTGCATAAAAGTATCGATACATTTGAAAAATGTATCAATCTTTTCTGAGATCTAAATGATATATTGATCTGTCATGAAGATGTTTTGATATGTTTTGATTTTTAGGTACGAGTATCGATACGTAGAATTAAGCGTATCGATACATTTAGATGAGAATAAGAATAGAATCAAATTTAAGACTGGCTTTTAACGTGCATTTAATTTTGGCGGCTGATGACTAGTCTTTCAAAATTTTCAAAATACACATGTTTATTTATTGATTGGATTTAAGGTATCGATCTGAAAGGAAGGATATTGATACACACTAGAAATGAATGCCAGTGTCAATAAGTCAAGAGAGTGTATTGATACTAAGCAGTGGCGCATAAGTGTATCGATACGATTTCAATGGCGTATCAATTTGTTACAATGTATTTATACTCTGTGATAGATGTATCGATTCGATTCGTTCTAGAAACGAAATTCTGCCAATTTCACATGTATACAAGTAGGCTCAAACAATATTCAAACAATTTCCATCATTCCTGGTTCATTTCTAATTGCAAAAAAATGATCCTTATCAAGTCGTTTTGTGAAGATGTCAACTAATTGAAGATTTGTATTTATATACTCTAAACAAACATCTCTTTTATTAACATGGTCTCTAATAAAATGGTGATGAATTTCTATGTGCTTGGTCCTAGAATGATGAATAGGATTCTTAGTCAAGCTTATGGCACTTGTGTTATCACATAGAATCAGAATTTTACTTAGATCAAGTCTATAATCTTGCAATTGATGTTTAATCCACAAGAGTTGTGGACAACAACTACATACGGATATGTATTCAGCTTCGTTAGTGGAAAATGCAATTGTGTTTTATTTCTTACTAAGTCAAGATACTAATGCATTTCTTAGGAAGTAACAAGTACCATTAGTACTTTTTCTATCTACCTTACATCCTCTATAGTCGGTGTCCAAATATATTTTCAAACTAAACTTACCGCTCTTTGGATAGAATAATCCTAGGTTAGGTGTCGCTTTTAAGTATCGACAAATTCGTTTTACCGCTACAAGATGTGACTCATTTGAATTGGATTGAAATCTAGTACATACACACACTCCATAGAGAATATCGGGTCTAGAGGTGGTCAAATAAAGTAATGATTCTATCATACCTCTATATAACTTTTGATCTACATTATTTCCTATTTCATCATTGTCTAATGAAGTGGAAGTGCTCATAGGAGTTTGAATGAGTTTTCTCTCTACCATATCAAATTTTCTTAGTAATTTTTTGATATATTTTGATTGAGAGATATAAATTCCATCACTTGTTTGTTTGTTTTGAAGTCTTAAGAAAAATTTAACTCTCTTATCATGCTCATTTCAAATTCACCTTTCATAAGATTTGAAAATTCAGTACACAATGACTCATTTGTGCTTCCAAAAATGATATCATCAACATATATTTGTACTAACAAAATATTATCATATTTGGTTTTAATAAAAAGTGTAGTATCAACACTCCTCCTCACAAAGTTATGTTTTAACAAAAATTCACAAAGTATTTTATATCAAGCTCTAGGTGCTTATTTTAAACCATAAAGTGCCTTAGTGAGTCTAAACACATGATTTAAAAATTTATAGTTTTCAAAACCGGGGAGATTGCTCTAAATAAACTTCTTCATTTATAACACCATTTAAAAATGCACTTTTTACATCTATTTAATAGAGTTTGAAGTTTTTGTAGCATGAAAATGCCAGGAACACTCTAATAGTTTCTAATCTTGCTATGGGAGCATATGTCTCATCGTAATATATTCCCTCTTCTTGACTATATCATTGTGCCATTAGTCTAGCCTTGTTTTGAGAGATATTTCTATTTTCATCTAGTTTGTTTATAAATATATATTTGGCACCTATAATTGGATAATTATGAGGCCTATGTACTAAGATCCAAACTTCATTTCTTTGAAATTGATTTAATTCTTCTTGCATAATCATTAACCAATTTTCATCACTTAAGGCTTCTTCAACTTGTTTTGATTCAATTTGAGAGACGAAAATTAGGTTTTGAACTTCATCTAGATTTTTATCAATTTCTCTTGTTCTTCTTCTTGTTTTGACTCTTTGTAAAGGATCGCCTATTATTAGTTCTTTTGGATGACTAAAAGTATATTTCCATGCTTTTGGGAGTTTCTTGAAAACTTGTTCTTCTTCTACAATTTCATTTTCTTTTTCCAAAGAATCATTATTAGGTTTAAGTTTTTCAAGTTTTCAATTATCTCTAATTCTTTCTCTTTTTCCTTAGCAATTAATTTAGCCAAGTCTGAATCGTATTCATCAAAGGTTATATGCACACTTTCTTCCACGACTTGAGTTCTTTTATTGAAAACTCTTTAAGCTTTGTTTTTGGATGAATAGTCTAGAAATATTCCTAGATCGAATTTTGACTCAAATTTTCCTTGGTTATCCTTGGTATTAAGAATGTAACAATTATATCCAAATACTCTAAAGTACTTAATCTTGGATTTTCTTTGAAAGATTAGCTCATATGGAGTTTTGTTTAACCTTTTTCTTTTTGCAACTCTATTTTGTTGTGGGGTTCTAGGTGTAGAAAAATTATGAGAATATCCATTCTCATAGCAAAGGTTTTCAAATTCTTTGTTTACGAATTCTCTACCTTAATCATGTTTAATCTTTACAATTTTGAAACCTATTTTATTTTCAAATTTTCTTGAGAATTTATTAAATGATTCAAATGTATTGCTTTTATTTGCCAAAAAGAATACCCATGTGAATTTTGAATAATCATCCATAATTACATATGCATATAGTTTTCCTCCTAACGATGCTACTCTATTTGGTCCAAAGAAGTCCATATGTAAAAGCTCTAATGGTCTAAGAGTCATTACAATGAGCTTGCAAGCATATGTCATTCATTTCATTCAATTTTTCTAGTTCTATGACATATACATCATTGTTCCTAGGTGCATAGAATAATTTATTTTAATGTTCATCTAACACTTCACAACCATTCATAAGAAACATGATTTTATATCCGTGACTACACAATTGGCTAATGCTAAGCAAATTATACTTAAGACCTTTAACATACAAGACATCTTTAATTGAGATTGAGTTGATGTCAATATACCAGTACCTTTCACTTTATCTCGGCCATTATCTTCAAAGATCATATCTTTCCGTTCTTTTTTCTTTAGATGGAGAAATAGCTTCTTGTTTTCAGTCAGGTCTCAAGCATCCGCTATCAAGAAACCACTTCTTTTTGTATATGTTGCTGTTCATATGCAGTACCTACAAAATGGACAAGTTTATTTTGGTACCCAAATGACTTTGGGTCCATAAGCATTAATTCTACCTTTGAAAGTCTTGGCTATTTAGCATGTATAATCTCTTTTAGTTGCATTCCCTTAGGTACCCACATCATTCTAGGTCCATTTTACTTATTTTTCTTATGCAAACATATGTTGCTATAATGACCTTTCCTATTACAATAATGACAAGAGATAAATGATGTTACTTATTGTTTAGCTTTAACAAAATAATTTGTATAGACCTTTTGTTTTATTCTTTGTTTATATCCAAGTTCGGTTTTGTTAAATACTAGCCTTTGACTACCTAATAATTTGTTTAAT
>JAXCLQ010072145.1:0-10663 GCA_035584115.1 Cedrela odorata
TAATTTACAATCATTTACAAAATTATATATACATAAGGATGATATCCCTAGACCGTATGACACGATTGGTTCTAGGGTATATCTCTAACATTTTCATCCTTATCCGTTAAAGATACTATTTGCATTAGTGGAGCATTAATTCATAATTAATGCAAAGTTATGATGAATACAATCCCATAACATTTTGGTCATTGGATAATCAATATTATGTATTAAGCATATAATTTAATTTAAATTACATAAAATTATAAAAGGATTAATTCTTTAATAACTTAAAAATTTTTAATATATATATAACTCTTATATATATATATATATTGGCCCTATATTTCATTTAAAGGTGCTAGTCCTCATCTGGATAATATTTAATACTCTTCTATAGCTTCCTATTGCACAAAGATATTGCTGTGACCATGAAGGATTACTGTAGGTTAGCTATGAGTTGTATTCGAACTATTTTAATTAGAACTATTCAACAAACTCAATGACTGTGGGTAATATATAGCAATATGTCATAGCTCTTAAATCACAATGAAAAATTTTCTCATCAAACCTTACTTTAATTGTACATATTGTGTTGATAAAATCATTCTGTTGTCCAATCCTAATCGAGGAAGTGTTCATGGATATCAAAACCTTAATATCAAAATTTTCACAAAATATCGATCAATATGTCCTGAACTCTCTAACATGAACTCTTTGTGTAGGTTTTCTAAAACTTGCTCTAGTCAGAGACTTTTAATTTTAGACATTTATATCACTCTTCTAGGAATTCGACCCAGCGAAAACTCACACTTTAATTATCGAGTTAATGAATCCCATCTTAACCATTATCCAAAGAATAATATGAACAAAATATAACCAAACCAAATTTTATAAAAGACGTGGATAGTCCCGTACGTATACACAATATGAATTATGCGCATCCATATGAGCCCCGATTTTGATGTCTTAGGTCAGAAGATCACTTTGCACACTAGTACAATCTCACTATAAATCATTACTACATGCATATCATATGATTTATTGTTCTTTGGTCATGTTCAAAAAATAGTTCTCTAACTATTTCTTCATACTAATGCCCTTATAACATAACTCTCATTATCTCCTGCACTAATATCATTTCATGATATTCACTGGTGGCATCTAGTACGTCTACTATGTAATATGACTGCCCAATCAATATCACGTTCGTAGGGAACAAATTTGATAATTTTATTTAACTATTAAATAAATTATTTAGACATTTCTCTCACATACTTTATTATATAGCATGATTTAATAAAAAAAGTAGCTTATGTATGTGAATAAAAAACTCTTCTTTCATTGATAATATAAAATAATTCAAGATCCATAATCCAAAATCTGACAACATGAATGGGTTCGAGAACATACACTAACAATGAGAATCATGAGTATCTTGAAATCTCCAACAACAAAGCAAGGACAATCCATACACCAAGTCCTCTCAAAGAATAAGTCTATTAACATAATAATTGAAGAGTAAACGAAAGACAAGCAACTGTAGCGTTTCTCCGACTACACTTTAACCATAGCATATTGATCACTACTAACCATAATACTAATGTCTCATAAGGAATTATTACATAAAACCCTCAACTTTTGACTAGTTTGAGTAGAAACCCCAACCAGAAGCAGATGTAATGGATGCCAATAACTGCCTGCAACCAAAGTGAAATCTATCATAGATTTGGAAATCGCTGCTTGGCAGTTTTGTAAGAATACTAGTAACTTTCCATAAATCACTTATAATAATTAACTCTTTAAGACCAAATTTATAATTTTTTGTAAAGTCAAGAAAGACTATATATATGTATCTTTTGTCTATATAAACCTAATATATGCATGTTTAGTAGACATCAATATGAAAGAAAACCTAACTATCATTCTGCTAAAGTTATAAAAATCTCTAGAGTTGTTTAACACACTCTTAAGCTTAAGCATAAGATTTCACGGTAGATAATTTATTGAGATAGATTTGTGTCAATTCATTGATATTTTCTTAGTGTGCAGTATCACTTAATATGGTTTACACAAATTAATTTAACACTTGTGGAACCAATTGAGGTTATTACAAGATTTCATTGGTATTTGTGAACTCCATCAATGTTTTTAGGCTTATGTTAAGTGTAGGCATAAGGTGCTTAAAATATGTTATGCTCAAGTTAGTTAAGTTAGTCACAGGAAACTTAACAGTTGGCAAGTAAGCTAGATAATAGAAAATGAAAACAGACTCAAGTGACTAGGATTCTTGAATCAGCTTGCTAGCATAAATGCAATTCATTAAGTTCATTGTAAACACATTACTGGAAATTGGTAATTGGCTCTTTAAGAGATAAGTTTCAAAGTTGTGATAAACATAAGGAGGTCAAATCCAGGTTCTGTAAAAAGGAATTTCATCTCTATATATTTATTGGTGATCGTTCGTAATAAAATACTTTTGTACTGTTCTTGACAGTAGATGTATGTCTTCATGACTGAACCACGTCAAATCTTAATCTCTACTTGTTTGATGAGTGGTTTTAGCAACATTTGATGATCAATTTACTTGTTTTTTTTTTCTTTACTACAGAGTTATGTAAATTCTTCAAGAACATTGGTGCATCATTACTTCATTCTTGTTCTTGGAATTAATTTTTTTCTAGAATTAATCACTTTGTTAAGTCTTGAAACATCTTTGATCCAAAATTAACGCTGGTACAGTAGATTTAGAAAAATTCATTAAAATGCTTAGTATAATTCATAAAGCACTCCAAGTGTTATTTTAATTAGCATGTAATTATGTGTTAATTTAAAAATCACTCTTAATGTTAATTAAATTTGATAAAATCATTTTAAGAAGATAAATAATATGCATTTGATGCCATGTGGAATGTTGGAGACTGTTTTAGAAAAAGATCAAACGAAATTTTATGTAAATATGTGAGAAAAATAGTTAATCTTTAGTATTTAGTTATAGTTAAAGATAAAATGGTATGTCCCAGTATGTATAAGGCCTAGAGGATTAAAGGACTGGAATAGCTTTACAGGAAGATACAAACTATGTTCCGAGGCTGAATGCTACCCAAGGAGAGCTATCCGAGTAGTAAGAAGTCCAAGCCTCCTTGGAAGTTAGGACTTATCAAGAAGAAAGGAGGTCTCGGGTCAACATTGCCGACTAATAAAAGGTCTCGGCTATAGTTTAGCTACGTTTCACAAAGCTCTTGGCTATGATTTGTAAAGATTTTATATACATAGAGCTTATTCAAAGGAAATGTTCCAGGAGATGACGAGGACTTCAAGAGTAATAGAAGCTGAGACCTTTCAAAATCATATCAAGAGTCTCCGGTCAAACTTTATCCTGAGACCACACCATAAAGATCTCAGCCATAACTTAAAAAAGTCTTAACCATAGCTTATAGATGCCTTGGATGCGTAGTACCTGAGCTCATTTTAGATGGATAAAGGGAGTCTTAAATAAAGACTTCCGAGACCTCTCACTATAGTTATGTATTAGTAAAGGATTTATCTCTTTCTCATACGTTCCTAGATTATTCTGTAATAAGGATTCTTATCAAATTATACTTCTTACATAATAAAAATCTTAGGGATACAATCCCACAAAATCTAGAAACCGATGTTTAACCTAAGGAATTTCTGTGATTCTCATATAGTGAGATACTAGTTACCAGATTTCCCAAAATTTTATCATATTAAGGGGACCGGAACATCTATAAAAAGGTACCGATGACAACCAGGTATGAAGAATGAAATTATGGTATTTAAAGCTTATATTCTCTCCTTAAATCTCTCCCTCATAAAGAAAAACTCTAACTTAATCATCGGAGGATTTTCACCATACAATCGACTTTTAATTGTGATTGTAAGTTAAGAAAAGTCAAAGCATTTGAGGAAGAAGAAGATTGTTGCTAGTGCATAGGATTGATAGAAGGGATTTTTGTTGCATCAACATCTAGCTTCGTCTGTGGGACACTTAGACAAAAAGTCAAAAACAACCATGAAAAGAAAAACATGGTCGCTTTGGGAATGTACGTGACAAAGAATACGGCAACAATGAGGGGGAACCCGTACGACAATGCCATGAAAGAAAATACAGCCGTTAATCAAGATATCAAAGAAGGGGTAAGTCTATGCCAAAGGCTGAATTTTATTCAAAATCCCCTTTTGCTCAAAAAAATCTTGGACCTCGTTCTTCCCTGAAAGTTCAAGATGCCCCAAATCAACTCTTTCACAGGCAAGATCGGCCCCTTCCTTCATATGGATTTTTTCAGAGAGATGATATTAATCCAATGATTAGATGAATCTCAGATATGCTATTTGTTCTCATTAACCCTAGAGTGACAAGCGAGAAAATGGTTCACTAGTCTGACCCCTAGCAGCGTTGGAAGCTTTAAGTAACTGTATGAAGTATTTGTGGATGAGTTTAAGAGAGCTACTATTAACCTTAAGACTTCATGTTCGTTGCTACTTATGAAACAGGGAAAGTGTGAAAGGCTTAGAAGCTTTTTCAAGAGATACCATGACGAGGTGATGGAATTAGGGGCTTATCACCACTCCCTAGCTCTATAAGGTTTCAGAAAAGGTTTGCAGGTTGATCGAGGATGGTATGCTATTTAAAAACCATCCGTGACGATCTATGAAATAGCTCGAAGGAAGCTATTAAATGAGATCAAGATTGAAGACCAGATTACCCTCAAACTTAGAGAAGAAAAGGCTTTTGAACCACGAATGCTCGGCGAGACACGAAATTCCAAAGTTGATCCTAGAAGAAGATGCAATCATAGAAGAAGTGTCTGCCCTTTTGACGGGAGAAGCCGACAAGGTCAGGATTGGAATGGAGGAGGAAAAGGAGGAGGAAGAAATAAACTTCCCTTAAAAGGATATCACTCGCCAAGAAGAGACAACATGAAGAGAGTGGCCCATGTTTAAAAAGATTAAGCTTTTACCCCTCGAAAGCACCGCTCTCACAGGTTTGGCAGGATATTAAAAAGTGAGGAACTATACTAGTGGAACCTTGTCCCCTGAGATCCAAATCTATGGGAGAAGCCAATAACAAGTTTTGCAAGTTCCACCAAAGTATTGGACATTTGACAAATGAGTGTTTTGATCTTAAAAGTCAAGTAGAAATACTAATTCGAAACAATTACTTGCAAGATTTGGTAGCCAAGAATGAGGACATGATAGGAGGCAAGATGATCGAACTATGGTGACCTCAGGTGGTACAACATTGGCCGAAAGTTTGAACAGGTTATGGAAGCACTATTCTCGATACTCTCTACCCAATGTCTCTTTGGACATTCATGTCATGAATGTCCGAGTCAAGAAGAAACAAAAACTCGCTTCTACATCTTTCATGTTTATGGATGAGGATGAAGTAGAAATTCATTATCCATATGATGATGCACTGGTAGTAACTTTAACAGTTGAAACTATTCAGATCAGTCAAATCTTGGTTGACACGGGAAGCTCGACTGATATCATCTTCAGGGAAACTTTGAACTCTTTAGGAATTAAAAATCTAAGACTCAGACCTGCCAAGACCATCTTCTATGGTTTCGGGGAATCTGCGTTTACCCGTTAGGAATGGTGTAGCTACCTATTATCATAAGGGAAAAACCTTACCAAAAAACTACAATAGTGGAGTTCCAAGTGATCAACCTCAAAATGCCCTACACCTTGATTCTCGAAAGACCTTTTCTCAAAACCACAAAGGCAGTAAAGAGCGTACACTATCTAGAATTGAAATTCCAAGTAGGAGAAGGAATTAAAATTGTCAAGGGAAACTAAAAAAAACCCTATCATGCTTTACAGTGTCTTCTAAGAACTCATACTGCCTATCAAAGTGCCCTTGAAAGGAAATCCTAAAAGTTAATAAAGACGACTCATGAGGTAAACTAATTACGAGAAAGCTTGAGTAGGATGACAAGCCGTCAACTCTAAAACCGGCAAGATAACTTAATTCCACCATCTTGTATCAGGACTTGCCTTAGAGAACAGTTAAGATTGGAGCTCAACTCCTAATAGAGCTGAAGTCCAAGCTCAAGAACATCTTGAGAAAACATATGGATGTGTTTATATGGTCTCATGAGGACATGCAGGGTATTGATCCGCGAGTAATCTCTCATTGACTCGCTATCAATCCTCAATATAGACTAGTGAGGCAGAAAATGAGACCATTCAATGCATAAAGAAAAGAAACAGTTCACGCGGAGGTCGATAAAATTTAACAAGGAATTGTACTACCCAGAGGGGATATCCAATGTGGTAATAGTTAAGAAGGCTAATGGAAAATGGACAATGTGCATAAACTTCATAGATTTGAATATAGCCTATCCCAAAGATAGTTTCCGGCTCCTTCGAATCGATTAGTTAGTAAACTCAACAACTGATCACGAACTGTTAAGCTTTATGGATGCGTTCTTGGAATATAATTAGATTAGAATGCACAAATCAACCCAGGAGAAAATGATGTTTATTACTGACCAGGGATTATAATGCTATATAGTAATGCCCTTTGGATTAAAAAATACTAGAGCTACCTTCCAAAAACTAGTCAATTGAGTCTTTAAACCTCTAATAGGAGAAACCATGGAAGTATATGTGGATGACATGATTACTAAGTCTCAAAAAGTCTGAGACCACCCCAAGCATTTGGAAGAAATTTTCTCCTACCTGAGGAAGTACAACATAAAGTTAAATCATGAGAAATGTGCATTCAGAGTCCAAGCTAGGAAGTTCTTCGGATATATTGTTAGTGAACGTGGCATCGAAGCTAACCCCTAAAAGATCAAGGCTATATTGGATCTGAAGTCGCCATCTAATCTTAATGAGCAGTAGAGTTTAACATAACGATTAGCAATGCTGAGTAGGTTTTTATCCAAAGCTACTAACAAATGCTTTCCTTTCTTTCAAATTATGAAAAAGGGGAAGAAAATTGAATGAACAGAGGAATGTAAGCGCAGCTTTAGGAGTTGAAGTAGTATCTCGCATCCCCGCCACACTTGATGAGACCCGAAGTTGGAGACTCACTGTACCTGTACCTCGCAGTGAGTGACCATTCGGTACACTCGATCTTAGTGAAAGAAGATACTGAGAAGATTCATCGTCCTATCTACTACACCAGCAAGGTATTATTGAACACCAAGACAAGATACTCCCCACCAGAGAAGCTAGCACTAGTATTGGTAGTGGCAGCTAGAAAACTTATACTCTATTTCCAAGCTCATTAGGTTGTGGTGTTAACTAATCAACCGCTAAGACAAATCCTACATAAGCCAAAACTCTGAGGTCAATTGGTAAAATGGTCTGTAGAACTTAGTGAGTACAACATTATCTACTAGCCCATAAAATCAATTAAAGGTCAAGCCTTGGCAGATTTCGTGGTAAAAAAATCAGTATCGAAATCTCCTCGTTTATCAGATTATGAAGCAGCCTTCTAACCAAGAAAACTCGATCACCTCGAATGAAGAAGAATTGATCTAGGGGCTCTTCATTGATAAAGCTTCAAATACCCAAGAAAGAGGAACAGGTGTAGTCCTTATAAGCCCTGAAAGGACTAAGGTAATGTATTCCTTAAAATTTGATTTTAAGTTTGCCAATAACAAGGTGGAATACAAAGTGTTGATCACAGGAGTCAAATTAGCTCTAGCTCTAGGAATCATAAGTCACGACATCCACTGTGACTACTAACTAGTAGCCAGCCAATTAGATGGACAGTTCCAGGCATGAGAAAGTAATATGTAGGCATATCTAGAGAAAGCCAAACAATTATTGATTGCATTAAAGATTGTCAAAATCAAATAAATTCTAAGGACTGAAAACTCAAAAGCAAACATGCTAGCAAAATTGACCTTTACTTTTAAAGAAAGTGTTTCCACCTCGGTCCCAATAGAGGTATTGGAACAAAGAAGCATCGAAACTGAAGGCCACCCACATTATGTATCTCAATTGGATTCTCATCATTACTAGATCAACAAGATAAGGTCTTACATTCAAAACGGCAAGCTTCTGAAAGATAAAGAGCAGGCAAGAAAGGTCAAAACAGGTCGGCAAGGTATACCATTATTGTTGGAGAACTATACAAGCAGGGATATAGTATTCCCTACTTAAAATGCTTGAGACCTGAGGAAGTAGCTTGAATTTTAGAAGAAATCCATCAAGGAATATGTGGCGGACATGGAGGAGCCTAAGCTATAACCCATAGAATATTGAGACAAAGATATTACTAGCCAACGATTTCTCGAGATGCGGCATAGATAGCTAAGTCTTGTCATGAGTGTCAACTGTATGACTGCATTCCAAAACAACCTCCAAAGAAGTTGACTTCCCTGGCAAGCCCTTGGTCATTCTCTCAATGGGGGCTTGATCTTATTAGACCTCTACCGTAAGCTTGTGCGAACACGATGTATGCTATAGTAGCTATCGACTACTTCACCAAGTGGGTAGAAGCTGAACCCTTGGCAACTATTACAAAGAAAAAAGTCACGACATTCGTCAAACACAACATCATCTACAGGTTTGAAATACCTCAAGTGCTGATCACAGATAATGGAAAGTAGGTTGACTGTGACACCCGCAATTTCTTTTGTCGGACTCGTAGCTAGGTTGTAAATATACTTATTAAAATATTAAGTATTAGAATTTTAAGAAATAATAAAAAGTAAATTTATAAAGATAAAATTGGAATTTCATTATTATCAAGGTGACTTTGGGATTTTATCTTATGAATAAATATATATATGTAATTAAGTGTGCTAAGTATTATACATATGTAATTTGGCTTAATTTAATTAAATTTAGCCCAAGCCTAAGTTTATGTATATATATATATATATAAATATTAAATGGGCCCAAGCCCAAGCCAAAGTTAATATATATATATATATATAATTAAGTAAAATAAATACTTAAATGAATAAAATACTAAGTTTTGGTTAAAATTCTCTACAAAATTTAAGCCATTCATTTGTTTCAATCCTAGCCATCTACTTGTCACAATTCTATGCATGTTTTGCAAATGGGATAAGGATGAACAAAAATCTAAGTTAGTGAAAAATGTGGTGGCTAAATGTGGTCTATTGGATTTGATCAAAGTCATCCTAGCTATTCATGTATTTTATTGATTAAATTAATTAACATTTAGGGTTAGTTAGTGGAAGATGTGGTGGAGAAAGGATGGCCATTGGATTTGAGTGAAGTAATCCAAGCCATCCATGTGTTTTAAGAAAATTAGAATTAATGGAAATTGGGTGAAAAAATGAGAGCCATTGGATTTAATTGAAGAAATCCAAGCTATTCATATGTTTAAGCCATTATACTTAAACAAAAGTTAATGTTTTCAATTTGAGAAGTGAGCATACGTACAAGGTAATTGGGAGGAGAAGAAAAGAGGGAAGAAAGAAAGGAAGAGAAGGAAGAGACAAGAAGAATTGGTAAGTCTTTTAATTATAATTGGATTATTTTAGTATAGTATGTGTAATAACTTGTTAAGGCAATTGTAGAAGAATTTATATTATCATGTGATATGAGAAAAATTTGAAATGAATATTGTAATTATTATGTGACAATAATGGAGGAATTGGTAAAACTTATATTATTAATGTGAGATTATAATCGAAAATTAGAATTGTAGTATTTTAGTGTAATATGCTTAATGAATTGAATTAGTTATAATAGAAATTTGTGTTCTTTTAATTAGATTTTTATTATGTTGGTGTAGCATGCTTTGTGAGTTAAAATTAATTGTAGTAAAATTTATATTATTAGTTTAAATTGTATATGATGTTGAAAATTATATTATTATAATTTACCTTATTAGCTTTTAAGTTGTAATTTAGGAAATTAAGTATAAATAAGGTTTCATATGTGTGTAAGATGAGTATCATGTGGTTGTAATGTGTAAATTGGTAGAAGTTTGTTTATCATGTTGTGATAATGGTGGAATTGGTAGAAATTTATATCGTTAATGCTAAATTATAGAAGAAAATTAGTATTACTTTAATGTAGTATTAGTGAAATTTAAAGACAATTGTACTGTTAATGTTAAATTTGTAATAGGAAAGTAGATATGGCCAAAAACAACTATGTCATTAATGTTAAGGGATAATTAGGAAAATTAGAGACGGTTAATATTATATTAGTGATGTTAAATTGCAGTTAAGAAATTAGAAAATTATATTATTAATGTGTATGTAGGGTTTTGAATAAGAAATGGTTACTGTGTTAGTTAGTAGATAATTAAATGATGAAGAAAAGAATGGAAGTGTAGTAGTAGATGTATATATATGTGTGTGTGTGTGTGTGTGTGTGTGTGTGTGTAAATTGATGTTAATTGTGGAATTTGGAATAGCGTAATTGTGGAAGTGAAATTGAATCTTGGCAATTTCGGTAGGCCAAGTTTGTTTGAAATATTTAGGATTGTTGGAATTTGATTATGCCGATGTGATTGAAAATGAATTGGCAGGAAATGATAACATTTAATAGATTTAGAAATGTTATGCCAAATGTGTTTTGTTTCCAAAAATTGTTATAATATACATATATGTGTGTATATGTATAAGTATGTGTGTGATGATGGAATAGTGTGAGTATGGTAATAAGTCTAGGTTAGAAATTTATAAAATGTTGAGTTTGGAAATATGGA
>JAXCLQ010072146.1:0-10661 GCA_035584115.1 Cedrela odorata
TTAAATTAGACAAATGCTTCAACTCATCAAGGCTAGCATTACTTCTTTCAATGTTGAGTCCTTCAATCTCCCACTTTATTGAGGTGTTGCCCATATACAATTCTTCCAATCCGGATAAACTGGATAAAACATTTGGTGCAATAACTTTCAGATCGCAACAATTTGTCAAATCTAACAACTTCAGCTTAGTCAATTGAGATAGTTCTTCAGGCAACTTTTCAATACGAGATTTGAGAAAGCTCAGTATTTCTAGATTTTTCAACTTTCTTATGATGGCTATGTCTGCCAATATGTTTTGATCCAGACATAGTGTTTGAAAGGTTTACTAGCAGTTGAATTGAAGATGGCAATGACAATAACTGCATTCCAGTCAAATCTAAAACCCAAAGCTCTCTCATCCCTGAGAAAAAATTGTCGGGGATTTGGAAAGAAGAATCATTGGGTTTCATAAACAAAAAATTGAGTTTTGGACATTGCAACTCTCGAGGAGGTTCACTAATATGAATATCACTCAAGGAGATTTTGGTGCAATTTTTCAGTTTATCCTTGTGTGGCCATTTCCATGAAATAGCCTTAGTTCTCACAGCAAGAACATGGTGATCTCTAGATGCAATCGCCGTAGCAACATCGCGAATAATGCCATGCATAGAAAAATATTCACTGGCACTACCATCAAGCAATAAACAAGCAGTTTTCAGTCTTTGCAGCAATGTATATACTCTATCCCGAGCTTCTTCCATGGTATTGATTTCTTGAAATATACCCAAACCAATCCCATATTTGAACAAGTCCATAATAGTAACATCACGGCCATATCCAATTAGACTAGAAAGCAAAAAAGTTGATTTGAGTTCTTCATCTTCTAAATAATTGTAACTCAATTCTATATTTGAATATGCCTTTGCTTGCATTCCTGTGAAGCTTCTCCCAGAAGGTCTTCTCAATTCACGAAGAGCATTCTTCCATTCAAAGAATTTCTTATTACTTAAAGCACTTGCTACAGTTACAATTGCAATCGGAAGACCTGCACATTCCTTGGCTACTTCTATTGCTACAGTTTTGAATTCATGATTTTCAATGAAATCACCTGCCTTCTTCTTGAACAATCCCCAAGCTTCCGTATCATTTAACACGCCAATCGCGAAATTATTTTGAGAGTTCATTTCCCTTAACGGTACATCTTCATTTCGCGATGTAAGCAATACTTTACATCCTCTGTGATCATCTCCATAAGGTATTCCGATTGCCTCCAAGTCAAGACGCCTCCAAATATCATCCAAAATTACAAGGATCTTCGTCTCTTTCCTAAGTTGTGCTTGTAGTCTTCTAGCTCTTCCGGATTCAGTTTCCTCCCGCAATTCCAGACCCAACTCATCAGCAATTTCTCCTTGAATCTTTTTTATGTCTGGAATCTGTAATACTTTTGCAAAAAGAATCACATCAAACAGCTTTTCTTTCTTGGCCTGCCTAGCAACTTCCTTCACCAGTTCCGTCTTGGCAACGCCACCCATCCCATAAACCCCAATAATACTGACATCAGGATCTCTCAATGTGATTAAAATACCTTTCAAAGTAGACATTCTTGATTCAAAAGACTCATAATTTTTGTTAGAAATCAGCCATGGTTGTTCAGGGACAGTATGGTAAGAAACTCGATCACATTTCCCAGCTTCTTCCCGGAATCCGACAACAGCCCTCTCTTCCTCCGCTGCTTTCTTGCTTAGCTGATAGCGAGTCTTCAAATCAGGACACAGCCCCATGAAACATGGCTGCATTACTTTGTCTTCGTCTTCAAGTATCTTCCCCTCATCGTCGATGATCTTGTTCATATTGCTCAGCCACTTATCAACGCTCAGTTCAATCTCTTCCCCTTTTCTTTTAGCTTCATCGACCCTATGCTGCACAGTCCGTCGTGCATCCGTAAGCTTCTCAACTTCAGCCTCCAGATTGTCGAAGTTGGTCTTGTATTTAAGCAGATAACTAAGCCGCCGTCCTACTGGAGAAGCCAAGCACTTGACAACTTCATAAACAACATGAACAATAATATCCGCCATTTTGAAACAAATTAAATACAGTAAAAAGCAGAAGATAACTACTACTAGCAGAAGAAGAAGAAGAAGAGGGCTTGAGAGAGCTGGAGGGATTTACAAATGCAATTGGCTAAGGTTCATGCAAGAAGAAGTTAACGAATTTCCATTCCATTATTTCAAAGTAATTTATTGATGGCTCTGATGGGATCATTTCAAATATTTTTTTAAGTCAATTAAAAAGACAAATAAAATAAAATCATAAAGACCTGCAACAACGAAAATAGTATATTTATAATTTGAGTTTTAAATTTTTTATATTTAGAGTTAAATTTTTAATATTTAAATAAAATTATTCTTATTTTGTTAGTTGATAAAAAAAGAATTTTTTTTTTTTTTTTTATAAAATAAGAGATAATAAACAGTATTTTCTTTTGCATGAAATTTATTAAAAATAATAAAAGAAAGTTAATAAATAATTCTCTTTTAATACAATTTATTGAGAATATAAAAAGTGGGTTGATCAAATTTTATTCTAACCAATGAATGCCATTATCGTTTGATGCCTTGCGAACATTTAGCCAAACCCAGTGGACACGACGTCGCTGAAAGCTCTGATACAAGGACATTAACTAATCCCCGACTCTAGCATGGATAATGGGATTTGCTCGTAATTTCGATGTACACGACGTCGTTTAAATATTTGGTTATTGGGATCCATTCACGATTTCCATGTACACGACGTCGTTGAATTCTTGCTAACATTTACTTCTATAAGCTCTGTTTGGTTAATGGAAAGCAGCTAATGGAAACACCCAAGTTACACTTCAGTTTTTCATCCACAGTTGATGTTTCCCGTCAGAAACACATGATTAGATATTATTTGTGTTATTTACATTGATGCATCAATATCAATACATATAATTCATGTATACATTATTGATTATCTGCCAATGTTTGTCTGCATGCAAATTATTGTCTGAATATCACCATATGAAACACTTTTTTATATAGGCATGCATCTCAAGCCCTGGAAAATTCAGCGCCACAAATGCTCTAAATATCTTAAGAAACAACATCACCAGTGAAGTAGTCAATGAGCTTTAGAGATTAACTGCAAAAATCTTGTGTGCATTGTGCGTGATCACATGAACAGAAAAAGAATATGTAAGCCAAAATGATTAGAAGACCTTTTGCAAGACAAGACAATCTCGCCATAGAGCATCAAAATCGGAAATTCATTACTTAAAATACAAGTCACAATCAAATGCAGAATTCACTCATCTCTAACTTCCAAGATCTCCGGTGTGATCCATTTAAGTAGATATAAATCTAGTGTACTGCAACAACAAAATTTATGAAAAAAAAAAAAAGGAAGGACCCAGGATTTAGCCTCAAATGATCAAATGAAGGAAACAAGAGTGCTTTTAACACTTTCACAGCAGCGTCATTATATTGAAGGAGAAGTAAAGCAGAGCAATGAAGATAGAGATAGAACACCCTTCTTGCAATCTCTGACTTCAACAGAAGGAACACAAACTGCAATGTCTTGCAAAATACGTAGAAAATTTTCATTATTCCAGATGGTGCATAGAAGGACCACCTCGTTCCTCTTTAGGACTTCGGACATTCTGTTATCACAACACACTAAAGGTGAAAGCAGGAACTGTAAATAGAGAAATGGTACTTCGCACTGTTTTCATATAAGGTGCTCAAACTAGCCTTCCATGTTATTTTTGAGTCATTTATTCCATAATTCTTATTCTCTCTTTGGAGAAAATTTGGTTAATGTTGAACAAATGAAGGGAAAAGTATATTCAGAGCTTTTGCTTTAGTTTACTGGATAACTCTGAACTCTGATTTTCTGAATGGAAATTAAAAAAAAAAAAAAAAAGAAACAAAAAAAGAGTAAAGAAATAGGTAAGTTAATTTTGAATCAACACATACCAATTTTTATGAAACTCTTGTATTGTTGTATTAATGTCGCCCTCCCAACACCCTTCATCCTCTTCTTCTGTTAGCTGCACTTTCCATAACCTTGGTGTGCTCACAACACCTCGAGAAAAAATCTTCATATTGGGGCATCCCCTCACAGTTACTGCTTCCAAAGAGGGGAATTTGAAGGTGTAATTCTCAGAGCAGAAGCTTGTAAGACTTGGTAAACAAGAAAGTGACAAATTCTTTAATTTATTGAAAACAATCACATCTTTAGCTGCATCTCCCTCATTTACTGCCATTTCCGTCATCATTGTGCAATCCCGACGACCACGTCGAACCTAAAAGTGAAATGTGATTGTTGTTATCTTAAGAGTTTAGAGAAGTATTCGTATATTTATTACATATGAGAAGAAGCAAAAACAGAAGAATAATAGAGATAAGGTTATGGCCAACCAACCATTTTACTGGAAAAAGACTTGGAAGCATCAAGCTCGCCATCCAAAGTTATCTTACATGCCGTTATCGAGTGAGTTTCAAGCCTTCTAGAAAGTTCACTAATCATTAGCTGGGGTGTACAAGGCTTGTCGTCCAAGAATACTTCATTGATGTCAATATCTTCTCTTTCAGTAGCAAAAATCCCTTCCATACTTTTGCAGTCAGTGACTTCAATTATTTGAAGTTGATTAAGGCCTCTAGCAACAGAAACTGAAAAGATACTCCTCAATTTGTTGCAATTTCCCACTTTTATGATTCTTAAATTGCAGAAAGATTCTACTGTAAGCTGACCATGACATATTTTCTCCAGGTTAATCAAATTGTGAAGAAACAATGACTCCAAGACTGGGAAGGCATCACAAGCTACGCACTTCATTGAGTCAACAATGCACAGAATGTGCAGATTATTTTGGACATGGAGATGTTTCAATTGTGGAAAACCCTCCCTGTCTAATACATAAAGGACATTCTTGACATCCAGCAGTTCACCTAAGTATAGGTCTTCAATTCGTTTCAATTGCATGATAGTCCCATTCTCAAGGCAAATTCTGGTATTGAGCTTGAGTTTCAATGTCCTAGATGTCTCATATTTTCCATCCCATTCCCACTCGTCTCCTATGAATATCTTGTACCTTATTAGGTTTTTGGAGAACAAGTGTCTTGGCAAAATCTCGGCATTTTGAATATGTATTTCCAAAGATGTCAGATTAGACAAATGCTTCAACTCCTCAAGATTAGCATTATGTCTTTCAACGTTGAGCCCTTCAACCTCCCATTGAACAAAGCTATTACCCATGTACAATTCTTCTAATTGAGATAAGCTAGATATTACATTTGGTGGAATAACTTTGAGTTTGGAACAATTGCTCAAGTCTAACAACCTAAGCCGACTCAATTGACCTACTTCTCTAGGAAACTGCTCAATATCAGAACTGAAAAGGCTAAGGATTTCTAGATTCTTCAGGTCTCCAATAACAGATAAGTCTCCCAATATGCATTGATCCAAACACAATGTTTGAAGGTTTACTAGGAGATGAAGTGAAGAAGGTAAAGATAATAAATGCATTTTAGTCAAATCTAAAACTCTAAGCTCTATCATCCCTGCAAAAAAATTGTCGGGGATTTTCATAACAGGATCCTTTGGACACATATAGAAGAATCTAAGCTGAGGACATTCCAACTCTTCAGGAAACTCATGAATATCATTCTTATGTAAGGAGATTGCAGTGCAAATTTTTAGTTCATCCTTATCTAGCCATTCTTGCGAAACAACCTCATTTCTCACCGTAAACACATGTTGATCTCTAGATGCAATCGATATGGCAACATCACGAACAACATCATGCATGGCAAACATTTCACTAGTATAACTATCAAGCAACAAAGAAGAGGTTTTAAGTCTATGGACCAATGTATATGCTCTATCTCTTGCTTCTTCTACTGTATTAACACCTTTAAATAAACCCATGCCTATTCCATATTTCAACAAATCTAGAATGGAAGCATTGTAGGTATATCCCATTAGACTGCAAAGCAAAAAAGTCGATTTGAGTTCCTCAACTTTTAAGAAATTGTAACTCAATTCTATAGTTGAATAAGCCACTGCCTGCATTCCTAAGAAGTTTCTTGAGGAAGGCCTTCTTAGTTCTAACAATGCATTTTTCCATTCAAATAAATTCCCTTCTCTTAATGCTCTAGCAATAGTTACAATGGAAATGGGCAAACCTGCACATTCCTTGGCTATATCAACTGCTATAGATTGTAAATCGCTGTTTCTAGTACAATCACCCACCATCCTTTGAAATAGGCTCCAAGCTTCTTCTCCATTCAAAGTGCCAACAAAGAAATTATTTTCACAATCCATCTCTCTCGATAATACATCTTGACTTCTTGATGTCAGCAATACTTTACAACCCTTGTGTTCATCTCCGAAAGGAATCCCTACTATCTCTAAATCAAGTCTTTCCCAAATATTATCTAAAATTACAAGGATCTTCTTCTCTTTCTTCAATCGTGCATATAACCTCCTTGCTCTTCCAGATTCACTCTCCTCACATAATACTAGACCCAACTCATCTGCAATTTCTCCTTGTATCTTTCTTATGTGTGGAATCTGCGATACATCAGCAAACACCACCTCATCGAAGAGCTTGTCTTTCTTGACTTGTCTAGCAGCTTCCTTCACTAGCGTCGTCTTGCCAATGCCACCCATCCCACACACCCCGATCATGTTGATGTTATGTTTACTCAATGCAATTAGTATATCCTTCAAAGTGGACATTCTTGATTCGAAGACCTCATAACCTTTAGTAGAGGTAAGCCATATCTCCTCCGGAATGGTACGATAGTAAACTTCATCGAATTTCCCTTTTTCAATAAGTCCAACAATAGCCTTTGCCTCCCTTGCTGCTCTCTTGCTAAGTTGATAACGGACCTTCAAATTTGGACACAACCCCTTGAAACATTGGCTTTTTGCTTCCTCTTCATCTTCAATTAACATCCATATCACGTCAATCATCTTGTTCACACTAATTAGCCACTGCTTAACATCCTGTTCAATTTCTTCCCCTTTTCTTTTAGCATCATCAACTGAATGCTCTACCCTCTCTCTTGCATCCATCAGATTCTTAACTTCCTCGCGGAGCTTCTCAAAGTTTTTGTTGTAATTGCACATATAACTAAACTGGCGACTTATGGGAGCAACCAAGTACTCTGCTGCTTTTGCAACAATAGAGACAACAATTTCCTCCATTCTTAACCCTTTTTTTCTTTCTCTACGACAATCACAAGATAACTAGGGAACAAACAAAATCACGATAGACCAAGAAAAAAGCAGATTCAAAGTGTGGTGGTCTTGAGACCGAATAATAAAAATAACAAAAGGGTTTCTTGATTTGGATAAATTTCCGGCAACCAACATGTCAATTAATTATTTCACAGGATGAGGGAAGGGAAGAATCTAAAGACGAACAAGTAAGCCGCTTTTGTAGAAGAAATTATTTCCAAGCAAATTTTGTATTGAAAGATTTGGCATTGGTCTTAAAAATTTAGAGTATTTTACTACAAAATCAACAACTTAAGCTGGGTCATTCAAACAATAACATAATATAAAAAGACAAACAAAGAAAATTAAACCATTGAAAGCAACAAGGCAGCAACTTTCCTGGATAAAAATATGAATAATCAATTCCATATGTGAAGAAAGACCTAGTCTAAGTCTCTATGATAATCATAAATTGTTTCTCACGAAAGGTATTCAACTGTATGCAATGTACATTAATCCGGTAGGTATAAAACTTTGAAATAATAACGAAAGAAAAACTTGACTTAATAAGATTAGAAACCTGTCAGTAGTTGCCAGCAAAAGTTGAACGAGCAAATCCAGCCACTTGCTAAACTAGCAATTAACAGCGCTTTGCAGTACAAACCAACTCGAGCAAATTCTTGGCGGGTGATAGTTCTGTGCCTGAAACAATTTTCGACGCAAAGAAAACAAAACAAATTCTCGGAGATGAAGGGGATCGAACCCTGTCCCTTTCCATTTGAGCTACATCCCCGGATAATACATTTAACTTAATTTTTTATCATTAACCTAAACATGTTACTGTGTTAGGAATGTGACATTTCAATAGTTTTTTTTTTTTTTTTTCTTATGTATAGAACCTAACTCATCATTTACAACTTTTACTTGTGAGTAGTCTGCTGGACAAGGTTTTGAAATAAATTTGGAACCATTACTGATAAAGTAAATATACTTTGGAGAACTAGCTTGAACTTTCATTGCTTGCTCATAAGAAAATGCCTACGCAGGCATAATGTTTTCAGTTTCATGTTGTCTCCCGTTGATTGAGCTGCCTGTTTATTGCCACTTGTATGCAACTTCTTCCATGACATTTACCCTATTCCTTCTAACCAATTTGCTTGAAACCCCCAACTGCAAAGATGGAGAACTTGAAAATGCTTTGCAGAGAAAATTCAGGCGTTTTTTTTTTTTTTCGTCTTTTTGAAGAATAAACATACCAACTGTAATTCAACCAAAATTTTTAATGCTTTTTATACAAAATGATACGAGTGCATTTTCCCTAATTCTTTAGGGTCTCTCACAGTAGATCGACACCCCCAAATTCCACTAATGGCAATAAATAATTACAAGGCTCAATATTTGGCAGAGAAAATTTACAATTCAGAACCACAACAAGATCAGCCATGAGACTACAGGAATGCAAGGAACTGTATTAGTGCCCAAGTGAGTGTGGAATTTTTTTATAGCGCTCTCAGCCAGACTTCAATTTGATTTGCGAAAATGACCTTGTCGTTGATAGGGGAGATATGATCTCCCAGACATTGTGAAGGATGCCTTTATCATAGATGCTATTCTTAACAGCAGCTTCGGCGTCTTCCAAAGTGGATCTTCGAAAAAAAGTTCTCCATTTGCTCTGTGGAGGCTTACTTTCACTGCTCATCCCACTGATACTTGCTTTAAGAGCTGCAGCACTTGTCCTTGCTTCATTTACCTTCCTCTGCCAATTTATGTAATCTTGCCATTTGACAGTCTGCAGTTTAGATAGATAACCATAATTATGAGAAGTTGTAACAGTGCTGCTTCTATTTAGAACCATGCCTTCTTTTACATGATGCAGTGAGTGCTGCTCTGCCAGCAACAGAGTTGCAAGTTTTATTTTGTACATCCGATCCTCCTATATTTTCCTAAAAAGACCATAAATAAAATCATTTGTCGCAATCACCTCATTTGTTGTCGTATTTGTGTGACAGAGATTGGCATGATACCCAAAGAAACCCGCTAGTAAGAGAGAAACAATGGCAAGAAACACCATAAGAAGTATCTGAGTGTTATACGAGACCAACAACCACTGTTACATGCCTGAAAAATGTCAATCAAATAGCCAAAAAGGGTGCGCAATGTGCACACACACACAAACATGATGATAACAACCGATCAGAGTTGTAATACTCTTTCTGAAATCAGTTAGGACTGTTAATGCTTTTTTTCAGAATTAAAAAAATGTTTTTCAGCACTTCAAATCTCATAATAACAGACAAGCAATATGCCATACTTCGTTAGAAATAGAAAGACCAATTATCTCCACATTCAGCAATCAACTTATTTTAGGAAATGTAGCAGTAAATTCTGCATGCCATTGGCCAAGCCATTCTTTGTTTAAGTTAATTCAAGACACGAGTTTTGGTCCACGCATTGAATGACAAGTTCAGATGTTAAAGTACGATAAACTATTGAAAATACTCACCTGTACAACATGTGTAGCTAGGCTGCAAAATGAATTTTCTATACCATAATAAACAGCAAAAATTATGAAGAAAAACATACCACATTGAGACTCATAAACTCATCATGCAAAAACTAAATCTTCAATGCAAACCAACATTACCCGTTAGACTATGTACAACTCTTAAATCTTCCATTCTTCCAGGAAGAACCAACCCAATGGCAATGGTTCCATATAAACAAAGAAGGAAATGCCTGCAAAACACTAAGGAAACATTTAATATAAACAAAACAAAATACATGCAGCTTATTGTAGTATATTAGAAATGACATTCTAAGAGCCCAAGTGATTCAAATAAAGGAGAAAACAGACACTGCTCAATGATTGACTACTTTGGATCTTTCCCACAAAGTTAAGAAAATTACTTGGAAACTGAATCACTAGTATCTGATAAATGTCAAAAGTGACCAACAATTAATGCAATATAGATATTTAAAACCCTTTCAAGCAGAATCGTGAGAGATATATATTCTAGTTTCCACACATGGGAACTGGATTTCCAAGTTGAAGCAAATAAAAATTTTCAAACCTTGATCAGACTCATTTATCGAAATAATAAGAGTTGTAAAGATAGGTACTGGGTTTGATCCCCATATCCCCCACACACAGCTCAAACCCCACCCCAAACACACACACACCCCAAAGATTATTGTACATGCAACACAGGCAGAAAACCCAACAGTGGTCAAGAGAAATTGTAATAAATCAAGAATACTCAACAGAAAAGAAAAGCTATGAAATATCTGATATTTCTCTTCCCGATACAATTATTCTGCAGTGGTGAACAACTTTCAGAGGAAACCAAAAGAATCGATATGTTTCAGCATACAACATATACAACAACTAAATAGTTTAAGATAATGCGAACCATCCATCCACAGTGATGGTCAAAACG
>JAXCLQ010072148.1:0-10659 GCA_035584115.1 Cedrela odorata
ATGTTGATCCGTCTGACGTGCGGAAGCAGACGGGAAGTTTTGGGAATGCTTTTGTAAAGCATGAAAAACATTTGCAACAGATCATCATGCCAGAAAAGATTCAGAAATGGAGAGCTGCATTGACAGAAGCATCTAATTTGTCAGGATGGGATTCCATGAAAATTAGGTAAACCATCACTTCTTCGTGTATCCATTTAGACATTTCAAGTTCCAGTCCGTTGAGAAATTCTTATACCTGTTAAAAGTGCACGTTAAGTGGTTCTAGGGTTTATATGCTCGTTCAAAAGTTAAGATCCATATAATAAAAAATATGTAACTAATTACAAAGAATATATTTGATTGTTTATTAATGAAGATTATATGTTGTAGTAGGGGTGTCGATTCTAGTTATCGTGTCGTATTTATTTTGTGTCATATTTGTCAAAAGAGATAAATCTGAACTTAATTTATTTAATAATTGCGTCAAGAAGTAAAAACCTTAAACTTGCATGATCATTAAATTGTTAAACAACTTATAATCGTATCACTTATTTAATATTTCTTATTTATATTTAAATACATTTTTATAATATTTATGATAATACTTTCTCAAATACTAATTATTTTTATTATAAATATAACTAATTCTCTTTTAAAAATGGATAAATATAACTTTAGTTTTTTTGAAATGAAAAAAATTATAAAATAAATTTATTAAACTATAAATGAGTTAGCACAATATGATTACTCGAATAATTAATCATGTCATAAACGAGTTCAAGTGTTGAGAACTCTAAACACGATTATTAATTGTGTCTCCCGTTTAATAATTGTGTCATTATTATCTCAACACAAATCCACAAATTTTATTTCGTGTTCGTGTCGGGTTGGCAGAGATAATATAACTATTGTTGGGTATATAGCCTAAGGCGTGACCAAAAGCCCAATAAGCCATGGGCCCAAACTAAACAGAGGACGAAATCAGAGTTTTAAGCCCAACTCAACCTTAGAGACACTGACCAAGGGATAACGAGGACACTAGGTGTAGTGAGATGAGACCTTCTAAGGTTATATGAAAGATCTCGGGTTTGAATACTCATTCTGAAACCTCTCCAGATATTGAGGTCTCTACAGAAGTGTGACAAAGGTCTCGGGTATGCACACCATTTGAGCTCATATTAGAAAATGAAGAAATTTCAGTAAAAACTTCTGAGACCTCTCATCAGTTACATATTAAGGGAGGATTCATTTCTTTTTTAAATTCTTTTTACATTTTCCATAATGAGGATCATTAATCTGGTGGAAGTATTTTGCAAATAGGGTTTATTCCATAATAAAGATCCTAAGTAAGGTAGATGTATTGTGCAAGAAGGGCTAAAAATCTCTTCAAATATAAAAATATCGATGCTTAACAAATGGAATTTTCATGATTCTTGCACAATGAAATCCTTATTTCCAGATTCCTGAGAATTTTACTAAAATTAAGAGATTTGAACATCCTATATAAGAAAGGCCAAAGACAACCATGTACGACTATTGAAAAACTATAAACTAAACTTGATAAGTGATTTCGAGTTTAGAACAAATATTTTCCTTGGTTCTTCTCTTTTCTTTCTTTCATTACAAAATAAAACCCTGACTTAAGCAACAGAGGATTTTCACCGGAAGGGGAGGCAAACTCAAGAGTAGAATAAGACAACGGGAAAAAGAAACGAATTTTCCCCGAGAGGATATACTCACTGAGAAGAGACGAAGTAAAAAAGATAGCCCATGTCTAGGAGGATAAGATTTTCACTCCCCTGAATATCTCACTCTCATAAATCTTGCAGAAAATCAAGAGACGAGGAACTATATTGATTGAACCTCGCCCTATAAATACCAAGCTGAGCGGAAATGCAAAGGATAAATTCTGTGAATTCTACCAGAGTGTTGAACACCTGACAGACAAATGTTTTGACTTCAGGAATTAGATTGAAGTGATGATATGAAATAATTATTTATCAAATTTCATAGCAAATGATAGGGAAAACCTTGACTTTTCAGACCATGAGGTCGGACATGAGAAGATGTATGAGGAACGAAACATGATGATCTTGGGTATATCCACATTAGCAGAAAATTCGAATAGGGCAAAGAAGAACTATTTAAAGTACTTGCTGCGAAATTCCGCCTCAGACATTTACATTATGAATTTCAAAGTAGAGAAGAAGCAAAAGATTACTTTGGTACCACTTATGTTTACAGATAAAGATGAGGAGGGAGTACACTACCTACAAGATGATGCTTTGGTAATAACGTTGATAGTAGGAACGGTTTAGATCAGCCGAATTTTGGTAGATACCAAGAGCTTAGCCAACATTATCTTCAAAGAAACCTTAAACTCCTTTGGAATTGAAGACTTGAGGCTGAGGCCTACAAAGACTGTCTTTCATGGCTTCGGCGAATCATGTGTTTATCCATTGGGGACATTACAACTACCTATCACCATGGGAGAGAAGCTGTATCAAAAGACAAAAATGGTTAAATTCCAGGTGGTTGATCTCGGAATACCCTATACGATGATTCTCGAGAGACCCTTCCTTAGAACTACTAAGGCAGTTGAAAGCATCCATTATCTGAAGTGAAAATTTCGAGCAGGAGAAGGAATCAGAATCATCAAAGGAGTCAAAAGAAAGCCCGATCATATTTTGCAACCTCCTCAAAGAGCTCATATTGCCTGCCAAGATGACCTTAGGTAGAAGTTCTTGAAGCTAATAACGAGAACTTGTAAAATGAACAGGTAATGAAAAGATTGAATAAGGAAGCAGAGTAAGATAACAAGCCATCAACATTAAAGCCAGCAGAAGAACTTGAAGGTGATGCTCAAGGATATTCTGAGACAGCATATGAATGTGTTTGCATGGACACATGAAGACATGCTAGGGATTGATCCTTGAGTAATTTCTTATCGGCTCGAGATCAACCATCAATATAAGCCGGTCAAATAAAAGAGACGTTCATTCAAGGCTAAACGAAGAGAAGTAATACATGCCGAAGTAGAGAAGTTGATGAAGATGAGATTTATTAGGGAAGTGCATTATCCAAAATGGGTGTCAAATATGGTCATGGTAAAAAAGCCAACAAGAAGTGGAGAATGTGCATAGATTTCACAGACTTGAACAAAGCATGTCTTAAAGATAGCTTTTCACTCCTCAGAATTGACCAGCTGATAAATTCAACAGCTAGACATGAACTCTTAATCTTCATGGATGCATTCTCGGAGTATAATCATATTAGAATGCACTAGCCAAATCAGAAGAAGACTGCGTTCATCACTAACCAGAGGTTATATTGCTATAAGGTGATGTCTTTCGGGCTAAAGAATGCAGGAGCCACTTTCCAAAGGTTAGTCAATCGGGTTTTCAGGCCACTGATTGGGAAAACCATGAAGGTTTATGTTGATGACATGATCATAAATCCTTTAAAAACCCAGACCATCCGAGACACTTGGAAGTAACTTTCTCATATCCGAGAAAGTACAATATGAAGTTGAACCCCGAGAAGTGCTCATTTGGAGTCTAGGCTAGGAAGTTCTTAGGATATATGGTTAGCAAACGTGGTATTAAAGCCAATCCATAGAAGATCAAAGCAGATTCTTGTCCAAGGCAATTGATAGGTGCTTTATTTTCTTTTAGATTATGAAAAAAAGGAAGAAGATCGAGTGGACCAAAATGGTACCTCACATCACCACCACACTTGACAAGCCTGAAATAAGAGATGTGTTATACCTTTATCTCGTAGTGAGCAAAGATTCAATGAGCTCAGTTTTGGTAAAAGAGGACTCAGAAAAAATCTATTGTCTCATCTACTACACCTGCAAGGTTCTGTTGGACGCTGAAATAAGATACTCCCCACTCGAGAAGTTGGCATTGGCACTAGTAGTAGCAATGAGAAAACTACGACTGTATGTCCAAGCTAATTAGGTGGTAGTACTGAAAAATCAGCCGCTGAGGAAGATTCTACATCGACCTGCCTTGTTGGGTCGGTTAATGAAATGGTCAATTGAGCTCAGTGAGCATGACATCAGTTATAAGCCGAGGAAGGCCATTAAAAGGCAAGCCCTGGCTGACTTTGTAGCTGAAAGATTGATATTTGATCACCTCTTTATTCATCAAATCATGAAAGACCACCTTGACTAGGATTAAGAAGATCCACTCGCCTTAGACAAAATCGAGCCAATCTGGAGCCTCTTTATTGATGAAGCCTTAAATGCATAAGGAAAAGGAGCTAAAGTTATCCTTGTAAGCCCAAACGGGGATCAAGGTATTGTATTCCTTAAAATTTAACTTTAAGGTCACTAATAATGAGGCAAAATATGAAGTTCTTATTGCAGGGATCAATTTAACTTAGGCTTTAGGGATTACAAGCTTGAACATTTACTGTGACTTCTAGTTAATAGCCAACCAAATCTACGAACAGCTCCAAGATCGAGAGAATAACATGCAAGCTTACTTAGAGAAAGCTAAACAACTCTTGGGCACACTAGAGACTGTCATAGTCAAGCAAATCCCAAGATCAGAGAACTTCAAAGTAGATATCCTGGCAAAACTGGTCTCTTCCTTTAAAAGAAATATCCCAGTCTCGGTCCCAATCGAGTAATAAAGCAAAAGGGTACTAAAGTGAGTGGTGATCAACCATGTGTAGCTTAGTTCGACCCTCGCCACTGTTGGATGGAAGAGATAAAGTTATATATCCAAGAAGAAAGACTCTCAAATGATAAGGATGAGACCAGAAATATCAGAAACAGGTCAACAAGGTACACCGTTATTGACGGGAAACTATACAAACAAGGTTACAGCATTCCGTATCTTAAATGCCTTGGACCCGAAAAGGTGGCACGAGTTCTCAAAGAATTCCATCGTGGAGTATGTGGTAGACATTAGGGAGCTAAGTTAATGGTGTACAATATCCTGAGACAATGATATTACTGGCTTACACTCTCATAAGAAGCAGCTCAAGTAGTAAAAACTTGTTATGAATGTCATGTATATGGCAACATTCTGAGGCAACCTCTTTAGAAGCTGACATCCTTAACAATCCCTTGACCATTCTCCCAATGAGGATTAAACCTCACTGGACTACTACCTCTCGCTCGAGCTAATACAAAATATACTATAGTGGCCATTGATTATTTCACCAAATGGGTAGAAGCTAAGTCATTAGTCGTCATCACCGAGAAGAGGGTCACTGTATTTGTCAAGCAGAATACTATCTATCGGTTCGGGATACCTTAAGTGTTCATCACTGATAATAAAAAGCAATTTGACAACTTGAGCTTCAGGAAATTCTGCATGGATTTTTCGATTGACCTCAGGTTCGTAACACTTGCTCATCCAAAAGCTAATGGAATAGTAAAAGCTACGAACAAGGTTATTAAGAAGGTACTCAAGAAGAAGCTTAAAGAGCACAAAGGTGCATAGATTGATAAGCTTCCAGAGGTCTTTTGGGCATACAAAATCACCCCGAAGATAGCCACCGACGAGACTCCTTACAGTCTAACTTTTGGGTGTAAGGTAATAATTCCCGTTGAGGTTAGAGAACGAAAAAAAAGTCAAGCAATGCAAGAATTCAAATAACAGTATTTTATTAATAGTTATACATAGTTCATTACATTGTTTTCATACATTAAAAAAAAGTCTATGTCTAGCTGGTCTGGTCGACTGGATGGCTAGTCGGATGGGCAATAACTGTCTCAGCAAGAGCAACAATAGCTGGTTTAGCAAGGGTGGCAGCAATTGTGTCAACAGTAGTAGCCTTAGTCGGCTCGAAAGGAGTGACCTCGATTGGCTCAAGGGAAGACACCCCAATCTCTTCACTAGAAGGAATGAAAGCAGTCTTCAGGTTTGAATGAGCCTCACTATAGCAAGAATGTCGGCCGAAGAGTCCTCATTGCGGTGTGGAGGATATCGTCCCATGGTCTTATATAAATAAGTCAGATTTAAATGAGGATATTGACCCTAGAACGTTTCACAAGTTAGGTCGATCCCCTTGTTGACCTGCTCACAAACCAGAGCCTCTACCATCCTTTCATCCTCTTAAATCTTTTCACACAGGAGCACGCACATCTGCCTCTCGACATCCGAACTCCGTCCCAGCTTTTGGCACTCCCTCGTAAACGCTTAGTGAAGTCTTTGGCTCTTCTCCCTTAGTCCGTTCAATTTAGACTTTAAGGCGCTTACTCTCTTGATGGCCTCAATGTGAGAGGACTCTCCCGTGTCCACCCTGACCTAGAGCTATTCCCTCTCATAAGCCCATTTTCTCATTTTAAACTCAAACTTGGTTTTCTCCAAGACCAAGTTCTGCTCTACCTTCTTTGCCCTTTTATTAGCTTGGGATGCCCTTGTGGAATCATCCACAAGGACATCTCATTGCAGTACGGCCGCATACTAAAGTTGAAATCCACCAACATAAAATGGTCAGAAGGCAAAAATAAAAGCAATATCTCCTTTTCTAAAAAATTAAGGGAAAATCAACTCATCCGACTTAGCCATCTTATTGTGTATTCCAGAAATGCCAGACCTGAGGCCCCAACAACAACCTCAAAATATTTTGGGCTGACCTCCAAAGCCTGTTGGTTGATGTAAGGAAGGAAGTACGCGGATAACTCTCTTTTGTCTTCAGGGAGGTCCTCTAGGAGGAATTGTGGGTCACAGCTAACTGCCTCCTCATCAAGCTGATCGAACGCCCTCTTCTTCTTTTGAGGCCCTTCTATTGCCGCGGCTGCGACAGCCTTCTTTTTCCTTTTTCCCTTATCCACCTGGGGAACAGGGGGAGGCGGTGCTTGATCACCTCGGATCACAACTCCTTTACTAGGAGCTGGAGGCCTACTTAAACTGAAAGGTCCAATAGCGTTAGAAGAAGCCAAGGTCTCAGCTGGGCCCTTGGAAGCAGTCTTTAGGGGTTGGGAAACTTTCTCAGCCTTCTTCCTTTTAGCCAACTACTTCAGCACCTCGAGAGGATTAGGTGCAAACTTCTTTAAGGCCATTCTCCAGCAAAACAAGTAACACTAAGATCAAACAATGCAATTCAAACACAAGAAAATAAAGAAGAACAAGATGTCTACCAATTTGTATCTTTTCTAAGGCTAATTGGCCCTTAGACACCCATGAACCCATAAGTCTTAGAGAAATCAGGTCAGCCTTAAAGAGGAGAGATCTCTGGCTAGAGGCTGTGGACCTAGTAATTTCGACCCTCTCTAAGGCTTGGGCGTCCAGCCCAGGGAATTCACTCCAAGCGGTTATGTTCCTGAATAACTTAGGCACCTGGCTGTCATTGTTGGGGTTCCAGTCACCACCAATGAAGAACCATTTGTTCTTCCAGTCTTTATTGTACGAAGGGTTTCCTGTTATTGGATTTCATTGTTTCGGTCGGTTTTGGAGGTAGTACCACCCAAGGTCTTTTACTGGGTTCTTTTTTAAGAGGTATATATGCTCGATTTCTTCAATTGAGGGTGCAAAATTGGATACCCGACTCCATAAGACAAAGAGGCTAGACAAAATTCTCAAATTGTTCAGATTCAGTTAGTAGGGCGTAATGTTAAAAGACTCGAAGACTCTGGTGAAATACTATTGAAAAGGGAGTCTAGCTCCGAGATGAAATAGTTATTCGTTAAAAGCAATTTCTCCTTCGGGAGGACAACTATGGAGCTCATTCGCCTCTGGAGCTCTCAGATAAATTCCCTCAGGGATGTTATAGCACCAAGTGTAGGCCTTTAAGTCTGACTCCGTGGTAGAAGAAGGGAACCAATCAGCTTTATATGGTGTTGAGTTTCACCTTTTTAAAATGGGAGCAGGAAGGGAAACGAAGGCTAACTCTTCTTCAGAGTTGTTTCCCCTGAAGGCAGTCTCGTTATTAACAGATTCCATCTCTGTTCATAAAGAAGAAAAATACAAAGTCAAGAGCTGCTCCGAGTCATCAACAACTCTTGAAATAGTACCTAAGGTCTTTAACCCTAGAAAGCTACTCAGCACTTATCTCAATCAACCCAAGAAGCCAAAAAAATACCAAAAATCCATAAAGAATAAAGAAGTACAAGGTGTAGAAACTTAATGTTTTTCAGTTGAGGAAGAAGAAGAACTTGTAATCCTTACTGAAAGCTCAAAGTTTGTTGTTGATGCGAAGGGAATGATGGCGTAAAGTAAAGACGAAAGGAATGGAAGAATGGAAAGAGACGTATTTAAGAGAGCAAGAGAACCCCAACTGTTGATGCAAGGAATATATCAAGAAATGAGATGATACCACGTCGGATGGGTAGTTAAGAGAATGTCCCTAATTAATAAGAAATAAGGCAGTCATCATTAGGGTCAGCAAGATCTCTCGAAGTTTGAAATGTAATGATCCTGAAAACCAACTACAATCTGCCACGTAGGAGAAGCTGGCGAATTTCAAGTTGGGCATTTATATTCAGCAGCCAGACGCATCTTTTCATAATAAAGCTTTCAGTTTTTGTCAAAAACAATTATTTTTTTACTAAAACTAGAGGGTTTGATGTTGGGTATACAGCCTGAAGCGTGACTAAAAACCCAATAAGCCATAGGCCCAAACTAAACAGGGGATGGAAGAAGAGCTTTAACCCCAGCTCGACTCTAGAGATATTAACTAAGGAATAACAAGAACCTCAGGTGTAGTGAGATGAGACCTCTTAAGGTCAGATGAAAGGCCTCTGATTTGAATACTCATTCCAAGACCTCTCCTGATATTAAAGTCTCAACAAAAGTGTGAAAAGGTTTTCGGGTATACACACCATTTGAGTTCATCTAAGAAAATGAAGAAATTTTCAATAAGAACTTCCGAGACCTCTCAACAGTTACGTATTAAGGGATAATTTATTTTTTTCCTAAATTCTTTTCGGATTCTTCCATAATAAGGATCATTAACTTGGTGGAAGTATTTTACAAATAGGACTTATTCCATAATAAAGATCCTAAGCTTGGTACACGTATTCTGCAAGAAAGGCAAAATATCTCACCAAATTCGAAAAACTGATGCTTAACAAATGAAATCTCTATAATTCTCACATAACAAAATCTTTATTTCCAGATTCCTTAGAATTTTACTAAAATTAAGAGATTTGAACATCCTAGAAAAGGAAAGTCAAGGACAATTAAGTACGACTATTGAAAAACTATAGACTAAACTTGATAATCTAATTTCGAGTTTATAGCACATATTTTTCTTGATCCTTCTCTTTTTTTCTCTTATTACAAATCAAAATCCTAACTTAAGTATCAGAGGATTTTCGTTAGAATACTGGCTTTCACCCCCAAGAACTCCGTTGTGATTGCAAGTTGTGTAAGTTATCAAGCAAGGAGACGAAGATTGGTGCTGGTGCGCTGAATCTAAAGAAGGATTTTTGCTGCATCAACAACTATAAAAACTTCACTTTGAGGAAAATATATCCAAAATAGTATATTATTTCTCTATAAACGATAAGCTCAATTACCATTTAACATATATATATTTTCTCCTGTGAGAACTGAAAGAAAATTTTGTTTCATATATTATATAAATTTGTCTATAAAGAACATATCTACCTGTATTATTCAGCTCTTACATTTTTTACGAACTAACATTATTCATTTTCTCATTTGGAGGTCCGAGGCAAAACTTGTAGACGAAATTGTCAAAGATATTTTGAAGAAATTGAAAGATATGTCACCCGCCAGCGATTTTGAAGGGCTTGTTGGAATACATTCACGGTTTGAGGAAATTAAATCACTATTATGCATTGGATTGCCAGATTTTCGAATTGTAGGAATTTGGGGAATGGGTGGGATAGGTAAAACAACCATTGCTGGTGTTGTTTTCAATCAAATTTGTACTGAGTTTGAAGGTAAGTGCTTTATGACAAATGTTAGAGAAGAATCAGAGAGGGGCGGACTTGTACAGCTACGAGAGCAACTTCTTTCTCAAATTGTAGATGAAAATCTCAAAATAGGAACTCCCAATCTTCCTCGGTATATTAAGGAGAGACTCCAACAAATGAAAGTTTTTATAGTTCTTGATGATGTAAATCATTTCAAACAATTAGAATACTTGGTCGGAGAGCTTGATCGATTTGGTCCTGGAAGTAGAATCATTGTAACCACTAGAGATAAACAAGTGCTCGATAAATATGGAGTGGACAACATCTATGAGGTTAAAGGATTCAACTACCATGAAGCTCTTGAGATCTTCTGTAACTATGCCTTTAAGCAAAACCATCGCCCTCAAGATCTTCTCATTCTTTCAAAGAATATAGTAGATTATGCCAATGGCAATCCATTAGCTCTCAAAGTTTTAGGTTCCTCCTTTTATGGAAAGAGCAAACAAGATTGGGAAATTTTGTTGCATAATTTAAAACGAATTTTAGGCCATGATATTTATGATGTGCTAAATATCAGTTATGATCAATTGAATTGGAAAGAAAAGAATTTATTTCTAGACATCGCATGTTTCTTTAGAGGGGAGGATAAAGATTATGTGAAAACGATACTAGATGACGATTATTCAGTACAGTACGGACTTAGTGTCCTAGTTGATAAATCGCTCATAACAATATCAAATAACAAGCTACAAATGCACAATTTATTGCAAGAAATGGGGCAGAGGATTGTTTTCCATGAATCCTGCAAAGAGCCGGGCAAACGTAGCAGATTGTGG
>JAXCLQ010072150.1:0-10646 GCA_035584115.1 Cedrela odorata
CATCAATCAATCTGGTGGTTGTATAGTAGACGTGATAATCTTTTTAGTAATAATGCCACCTCTCTTAAATTTGATTCGTTTTGAACTTGGTGAAAAATGTAAGTATTTGATCTTATATACCCTCTATAAATTAATACTCAAATAAATTAATAAATTCAATTATATAATAGTATTTTACGGTCTCAATTTTGTAAATAGTATAATTTCTATAAATTAATATTCTATAAATTAATAACTTCTATTATATAATAATTTTTTAAGATCTCAACTTGGATTAATAGATTAAATTAATAATTTTGATAAATTAATAAAATAATATAAATTTTTAAACCCTTTATATAACTTTGTGGTTCATTCATATCATAATTTAATAATTTATTAAAATTAAAAATATAATTGATTATGAAATTTTATTAAAATATAACTTTATTGTTACATTTTTTTAAAAAAAAAATTAATATAGTTGAACCTCATCTCTAATTTTTTTTTATTCGTTGAATATATTTAATTAAATTAATGCAGTTATAATGAATATTATTTAATGAAGTAGATAAGTACTACAATGAATTTATTTGTTTGGTTAATTTAATGTTTATTTAGTGGATTAATTCATATTCAATTGATTAGATTGATAAAATATAATAAAATTTTAGTTGATTAAATGTATATTCTTAAAATTGTAAATACATTCTATAAATTAATAAATTATTAATTAATTAACACCTCTTTTAATTAAAATAATTTTATATGGTCCCAACACTATTAATTTGTAGAGGTTATACTGTCTCAGGCATATTATATTAATGCTCCATTATACTTAGGCATGTTATCAATACTTAACCTTCATACCTAATCATATGTAAGAATTTTTTGGTGATTAATATACTTTGCCGCAGGCATGTTACATCAATGTTCGACCACTTAACCAACACCCAATATGTTAACCTAAAACTTTTCTCTTAAACGTAAAAAAAAAAAAAAATTAAAAAAAATTAAAAAAAAAAAAAAAAAAAGTAAGCAATCTACTATTATTTGAATGGTTACAACTAAAAAAATTAGAAAAGAAAAATGTGACTTTGTTGAAAAATAACTAGTTGTAATTTACTAAAAACAAAATCTAAAAAAATGGTGCAGCTGCTGTAGAGTTTGAAAATAAATACTATTTGCTTTTGAAGCACAATCAATATTATTAATACACATCTTTTAATATTATAAATCTTTTTTTTTTTATTTCAATCAATTTTAAAACTTTAATTATAAATAAAGAGAAAATTTTGATTTGATGAATAATTTTATGGGTATATAGAGAAAAATTATGATATTTTATAAAAGAGATTAAATTAAAAATTATTTTAATATTATAAAAGTGTTTAGAATAAAAATTAATTTTAAAATTTATTGAATGAGTGTGAGGAGTAAACAGGAGTTCTAAGTATATTTTTAGTGCAAGTAGACCCACTCCAAAGAAAAATCATGTTTATCTTCGAGCAGTAATATTTGTTTTGTCATTAATATCTGAATAGACTTTAAAAAATTATTCAACTTAATATAACTCTAAAATTGAAAAGAATTTAGAGTTCTGTAATATTGAGAAATCAGAATTTTTGTTGCATAAAAATACTAAAAAATTAAAGAAAAACGAATAATAGACAACTTAATCCGTTAAATATATGGTAAAAACTTCTTCACACAGTATTTTGATTTTCAATTACTTTAAAATAGAACAAATAAGGAGAGGGAAGTGAAAACCCAATAACAAGACCCATAATTCTTACTACTCAAAGGTCTCAAGGAATTGCCAAAGCCTGCTTGTTGCAACTACATATACCGCATATTGCTAATATACGTTATTATACGTTTTACAATTAATAATTTTTCTTCATTTAATATTAAATGTGCATGAATATAGGTGACAAATCATTTATATATGCTGAGAATGAAGGTGCAGCTGGTTTTCACCTGCCCCTCCCTGTGTTCTTCATTTTTATTCATCTTTTGTCTTTGCTTTTACTTGTCAATCAGAGTATTGTGGCAGCAAAAGATGATGAGAATAGTGATGGTGTTACTCTTGTTAAAAAAAAAAAAGTTGTAATAGCACAGAATATCGTACTTTGTACTTTGTTGAGGGGAAAAAGAATGCAACAGGTAGGTTATTGAAGTCAAATATTTTTATTTGTACCCGGGATCATGAGTTTGGCATCTTGAAACTAAACGAGAGAGGATTTCCAGGTTTTAAACGAGGAGATTATGAAGAAGCAAAATGGGGAATTGGTTATTGTAATTATGCTGCAGGTGATTGTTTACAGACTGGCTTACAAATGTATGTTCAACAAAACACATTACTGTTTAATTTCACTGCTGCCGTTATCTGTACCTTGGACTGCTTTATTACTAGTACTACTTGACGAAATTATAATTATGTAATGCTTTCCAAGTATATATAATAAAGGAGACATTGAATCTTGATGCCATAGCAAGTTTTTCTAATCAATTGAATGAAATGGTTTTCTAACATTTGAAAATTAATAGTTATTCTTCATTTAAGTTCTTGAAAACTAAAAATTTCCGTCTAAATAAATGTGCAAAGAAGTTTTACCATAATTGATGGGTGTACATGCATGACTATAGATGACTAGTCATTTGTGTTGAAAACTAATAATTATAGTTAGCACATGCTGATACTAGTATTGAGATCATTCAAGTTAAGAGTATTTTGGTGTTTTTGTTTTTGTTTTTATAAATTATGAGAAAAAGCTATTACAATAATTTCCTGTTTTATTAAATAACCTCTATAATATGTTATATAAAGAGGTCAAACCAATAATTGCCTAAATTTGTATCTTCTTTTTTTTTTTTTTTCTCTCTTTCTTTTCCGAGCCATAAAACAAATCATTTTATTTGTTAATTGCCTTAAATGAATCATTTTATTTATCAGCTATCTTAAACAAGTAATTTGTTTATAAATCAAAAAATGAAATATACACTCTCAAAATTTGGTCAAAAACACACTATAGCTCCAATAATTTAAAAAAATGCCCACGCCCAATGATGAAGCTATTGCTTAGCTCGAAAAATTATTAATATAAAATGGTTGAAATTTATCAAATTTATCCTTTAGAGTAGACTTTTTCCTACTTTGGCACCCGCAAGTTTTTGAAACTTATATTTTGACCCCTCACAATGTGAATTCTAGCTCCATTCCTACGGCATAGATCCCTATTCCTTAAAAGTTTTATTGTTTGGGCAGTTTATTCATTTTTCTGTTACAATTACTATAATTCTCTGATAATTATAATTAAAATGTAACCAGCTTACTTTTATTTTGTTCCAAATTTACGAATTAAATTAAAAGAAAATTTTAATTAAGGAGTAAAAAGAAAAATAAATAAATAAAATGGTAATTAATGTTGGAAAATAAATAAGTAAAGCATAGTCATTGAATATAAATATGTCACATGTCACAAGATCTTAAAAAATTGAGTGAAAGCTTAGATTAGCATCCGATCCAAATTCATTTTTGACACCCATCTAAAACACACCAGTTTGATATATTATTATATTACTTTAAATTCTAAATATTGCTTCTCAATATCAAATATAATTCATCATTTAAAACAGTAAATGTAAAAATAATAATAATGCAGAGTAAAAGCTTCAGGTGCAGAATTAAAAATCATTAGTTCTTAATGCAAAAATATGATCAGGTGTTAGAAAAATAAAGAGTTTTACGGATGAAGCACTTAATTAATTATCTAAAAGCTTCTGCAAACTTCGATAAGCATAAAATTTGTCTTTTTAAATAAAACTTTAGGGTAAAAAATAGTAGAAATTAAAGCAGATAAAATTAACATGGAGTGTGACTCTATAAATCTATTACCAAAAATCTAAAAATAAATTGGTTACTTTGAAAATGTCAAGTATCTTGCCGCCAGTCAAATAATGGGCAACAATTTCTAATAAATAAATACTTTAGTATGGAATGTTATTAACAGTACTGATAATGAAGTAATGGCATCCATATATAATTGGTATACATTTTCAATCAGGCGACAGATTTATTCGCTACAATTCAAAGAGAACAAGTCTTACTAAAACAGCAGTAGCATAATTTGGGAAAATTAATCAAAATTAAACAAGGCCAAGACAGATAGTAGGTTCATTAATTCATGTTCATGCATCAGTGTTGAAGCCATTTAGATTTTATTTTGCTGGCTATGGATTGGTTAAGCCTCGCAAGATTTCGGTTAGTAATGCTTTTTCTTGATTTTGGAAATATTGTATTGCAAAAGTAGAAGTTGAAGGAGATGCTTGCGTCATCTGAGTGGACCAACTCCATTTGGGCTTCTTCATCAAAAGGGAAGAGTATGATTAATTTGCCATGGGAATCTCTCTTTCTGGAAGGAGGCAACGACACCCTACGGGCATATTCTCCATCCAATCAATGTTCCTGGAAAATTTTAAAGTTAGTTATACATATGAAAACTTCAGGCAAGCAAACTGTAAGTAATACACACACACACACACACACACACACACATATATATATATATGAAAGTTTTAGGCAAGCAAAGGAAGATATAAGAAATCAACCGGAAAAAAAGAAAAAAAAAAGAAACTTTATCGTTTCATGTTATTTGGAATGTAATTAATGATATTTGGAACATTTGTCTCCATAAACCGTTACACTGTGTTGGCTATTATTTGAATTCTTGTCTATTTTTCAACAAAAATTTCTACAGTGAGAACGAGGTTGAATGTGACTTGAACTGTTGTATCCATAGTATGAGGGAAGATCCAGCAGGTGGAGGTAAAAGTAGTCAATGGACAACAAAAACAATATCGCTGCATAATATATATAACAGCAAAAGCAGTCAACGGACAACATTGCAGATGATGAAGTTTTAGCATATATCTATACATAATTGATCATGTTGGAATTGCAACATATGATGTTTAAGATTTTAATTTTCCAACAGAAGATTGAAATTAAAAGACATTAATACAAAGTTACCAAGAGACGGAATTATTTTGTTCAAGGAAAACTCGCTAGCCAAATGACACATAATTTTGATATGTGAAATAGAATGACTGAAAGCAATAGCATAATAATCAGAACTTACTAACATTTACCAGCGCTGTAAATCTGTAATTAAGAATCGTACACCCAACCTTGCTAATTATGTTGTCTTAATTTTCCAGACAATTGTATAATTTAGTAAACTATAAAATAAATACTTACTTTTACTATTATTTACTACCCGTGCAGACACTTATACATGACAAATAATTATTTCCAGAAGAGAAAAATGTAAAATCAACTTGGCAAAATTATAAGTTGAAATAGATCTCTCAAAAGAAGATAACTAACTGGAAATTAACATATATTCTTTGTCAAATGAATTAACTAAACTAAAAGAAAAAATATTTGATACCTTATATTCCTTTGCACTGAAGGAGTAGATTATCAAACTAAACTCTGGCCTTCCTGTCTCCACTACAATCGGAGATTAATTCAGAAGATAATTATATAGCTTATAACTTTACTTTTATCTCCTTTTTCAGTCCTTACGTGCATTTATGGCATTGGCCACGCCTAAATTTTCTTTAATAAAAATATTAAAAGATATATTATTGTCAAAAAAAGTCAAATGTGTTGGTGTATTGGTACGCAGATACAAATATACAAGTAATAATTTATTTTATAGTTACTAAATAAATTAAGATACAAATATACAAGTAATAATTTATTTTATAGTTATTAAATAAATTAAAAATAAAAATAATAAAATATATTTTATTATAAATTTAAATATAATTTCACATATATATGTGAATGTATACGATTCTCAGAAAAAATTAGTAGGGTTATAACGGTTCCACTTAAAAGCTAGAATCTTTCGGTATTATAACCTTGGAAATACAACATTTCTTAACATGCACATAACTATACAAATACACTATTTACCAGTATATATTATGAAAACAATTATCATATTAAAAAATTAATTAAACAATAAATCATAGCTTACTGGTTACCTAGATTAGTTTCAAGCCAAAATTATTTGTTTTAGCGAAATCTTCGCTAGAGAATGATCTCTAACTTGTCTACTAAGAGCTCTACAATAAAAAGAATCTGAATTCTCAAAAGTGGTAGAGATATTTTAGAAGCAATAATATTTTTGGACCAATTTTTCAATGTCTAAAACTAAAATCAAAACTCAATTAAGTTTACATAGTATGCAAAACCGAATAATTTTGTTTCACATGTCACAAAGCCTTACATTAATCAAAATTTTGTAAAACTTTACATCGTATTTAATGTTTACATCATGCTTAAATTTACATATTATACTTAATGTTTCTACATCATACTTAGTATTTACACATCATATTTAATATTTACACATCATGCTTAATATTTACATCGTATTTAATGTTTACATCATGCTTAATGTTTATATATATATATATATATCCCTTTAATAAACTATTATAATCATACATAATTAGTTCATTAATTATCTTCACCAACTCTTGATTAATGTTATTCAATATCTAATATTCATACTTTAAGTTGTGTGACTCTCTAGGTTTACATATGTTTGTCATATAGAACTTTTCTTTAAGTCCATGAGTGACATCCACCTATATGTCATAGCGATCCCAAATGACATGAATTCTCGTGAACCATATAAATTGAATTATCACATATGTATAGTTCTTCCATCATCCAATATCCTAGTTGAGTATGTAGACATAAATTATACCGTCAAATCTAATATTGCATTCAACTTTACTTGAGTTTTAGATTCACACTATGTAGGTAATATTTTTTTTAAAAATTTATTTTATTTTAAACATTAGAAACTTATTTTAATGACTACTCTGATCAGAGATTGAATACAATATAATTCTAAATATCATATGATGTTCAGCCCAACCACATGGAGTAACAAATCATTTATTAAATATATACCAAACTACATGTATGTCAGTCTATTCCCAATAACTATTCATAAATCAAACCATGAAAGGCTTTTGATATGTATGACATCTAAGAACAGAGGATCACACACAGGATTATCATGGTATCTTAAGTGAAATGACCTATTAATGGTTTTGTTGAATGTCTAATATGAGTTTTTGGTGAGTCAATTTAATGAATCTATTCTCCAATGAGAACTCACTCACATATATGGACAAGCTTCTTCAAGCTTATGGTTCATTGAGATGAATTATCTGAATTTATTAAAATACATCATATGTGTCAGTCTATCCGATTTATTAACTGACCCTTGTTAGTAACTCTATGACTTGGAATTTTTTTGAGAATATAATATATAGTGAAGTTGTCTCACTGTAAAAACTCTTTGTTGTCATATTCACTACAATAAATGTAATAACTCTTTGTTGTCATGTTCACTACAATAAATATTTTTTAGGTTTTTATCAATTACATTCATCAATATGAATAAATTTAAAATACCAAAAAGTAATGTAAAAAACAAGCACGAATATTATTTGACTATAACAGAATGATCTCAAAAATGAACAATAATGAACAAGTTTCCATTTTTATTTTTTATGAAACTGATCAAATAACTAATTTTTAGAGCAAAACACCCTACACACAAAAATATTGCATGTGATTAAAAGTGGAGTTTTGATCACACATTTGTGATTAAAAGTGAAGTTTCGATACACATTCTGTGGGTACTGAAATTCAAGATTTTTTAAATATTCATGTATATTTGTTATTTTAAAGATAATTGGATATTTCAAAATATTATATTTTTTCTATTTTATAAATTTTTAAAATTATGCATTTTAGTCTTTGTGTAGCCAACTTTGAAAAGCTTACAATTTTGCCCTTAAATGTTTAGATTTGAGATTTTTACAAATTCAGTCTCTATTTTCATACTGCAAAAATATTGCATTTTAATCCCAAATTGAACAACTTTAAAAATATTGCATTTTGGTCTCCAAAAGTTCAAACATAGTCATTATTTTTTTTTTTTAGTACAATTTTTATATTTTTATGTATACTTATTTAAACGGACTATTATATTTTCACGACACAAGTATGGCTGCTCATATGACGATAATTATTAGTTACAAAAGCTCATGGGAATTGTTATCAAATGGCAAAGAGAAACACACTGGCAAATTTAAGATCCAACAGATGCGTGTACCACAAAATATCAAATACGAAGAATTTTTACACTTGTTGTACAATTCCTAAGAGATAAATCTAGTAGAATTCGGTTTTAGAATAAGAGTAGTGTTTAACAAGTATATCTACTTATTTTTTAGATATGCTCAGCCAGCAAACAATTCAAACAATTTTGATTGATGCCTATTTAAGTAGAAACCATGTGAGTCTTGTTAGTTAGAGGGGCTATATTTGATGTAAATCAGTGTGGATCGCAAAGTTGGAGAAGAAACAATTCGTGAACGAAAGATGCATGGCACTGATGTAAGTGGAAATGTAAATTTGTTTATTTATTCTAGTAAAAATAAGATTGTTGTCTCTTACCATGATGTTTTATCTTGTTTGAAATTGAAGTTAAAAACGGGGACCAACGTTTGTTGGTAGATTTGAGGACAAAGACATCCAATTGCCAACTATTTGATCTATAACAACTACCGTGTGCTCATGCACTTACGATAACACAATTAAACTGAGGTAATTGTAATTTACTATGCCCTTAATATTACACGAACAACGCACACTTGACAGCATACACGAATTTGATTTATGCTTTTGGTGATGAGTGTGATTGGATCATTCTAAATGAGATACAACCCATCAAAGTAAAGTCATTGATAGGACGCATTCCTACCGATCATCCATGAAAATAACCAATTTCATCTACGGGAGAAGAAGTTGTTATAAGCATGTGTTCACATTGCAAGCAAGTTGGCCATGATCGTGTGATATGTCTGAATTTGATTGCTCCTCCCACTTAAGCAATATGTAATAAATTAATGTTTTTTTAAAATTGTTATTGACAAATTTATGTATAGACTGTTATTAAATCGTGTGCACTATTATTATGTGGTTTGTTGCTACATTTGTTACATAACTGTTATAATATAAGGAACAAAATGTAAAGTTTTCAAAATTTGTTGTATATGGAACAAAATGCAAAATTCTTAAAGTTTGTAAAAATACAAGATGCACATACTTACTTAAATTACACATTTTAAAAATCTAACAAAATAACAACTTAACTTCACTTGTCCCTCTATAAACATATATCAATAAATATATATATATATATATATGGATAAATAATTATAGAGACTCCGTGTTTGTCATTTTCAAGAATATATCAATTAATAATTATACTTTCATAAAATATGACAAAAATTAAGTAATAAAATAGAAACTAATAAATATATGAATAATAATTGAAATGCAATGCTTAAATACTTAAATAACTTTTATGATATTTAATTTTAATTTGTTATTATGAAAATTACATAATTCAATTTAAAATTAAATTTTTTATTATTTTCATTCACAAATAACTTATTTCATGAATTGTGTTAAATGTGGAATTAAATTACTAAATTAACGAAATATGTCACTACATTAATGGTCCAAGCCAAAATTCAAGTTCTTATAGAGACTCCATATTTATTATTTTCAAGCATATATCAATACATAATTATACTTTCATAAAATAATGAATATGTCACTACAACAATTGATAATAGAAAACTGAACGGTGGTGCCTTTCATGAGAAAATATAGCACATTATTATCGTTATCTGTTGTAACAACCTCCTGCAACAAGATCTAGTGTACAAAGTTACCTGAGAAATGGAGAGACCTGATATTGAGAAAATGTCCAAGGTAAGTTTGTAGAAATAACATATTCTACCGCGGAGTCAATTTTATTGAATTACACCTATCATCCACAAATAGGATAATGGAGACAAAACGCCCCAAAAGCACTTATTTTTTAGAACTTTCGATGTCTTTGATACCTTCACCATTTTTTTCCTATTCAAATTTCAAACATCAAATTAATAGTTTACAAATTAGAAGGATAAATAAATAATATTTTTATAATAAAGGACCAAATTGTAAAATGTCAATAGGCATCAAAGTGCAAAATTTTCAAAGATTACAAAATATGTACCTAAAATAAAAAAAAAATATGGACTTAATTTCACATTTTCAATATAAATTATGCCTCAGATACTCTCAAACAACAATTTACAATACATAAGTTAAATAAAAAATATAATAAATATAAGGCCTAAAATACAAGATCTTTAAAGTAAGGGACAAAAATACAAAATTTTGAAAATTCATCTGGACTGTATTGCAATATTTTAAAAAGTTTGTCCATCCCATTTCTGGCACACACATATGTCAGTATTAAAATAAAAAAGGGAAACATGAAATTAGAAGGTCAAATTGTAAGGATTCCACCAAATGACTAAAATGCAACATTATTAAAGTAAGGGACTGAAATTTTTTTAAAAAAAATTGTCCGGACTAAATTGCAAAGTTATGGAAATTTGTCATTTCTTATACATAACCTAAAATATTTATAAAATTACAAAAATCCTCAAAGATTCTCAAACTAGGACAAATAGGTTATCATAATTCTAAAAATATTGCAAATACA
>JAXCLQ010072152.1:0-10644 GCA_035584115.1 Cedrela odorata
AATAAATTGATATTGTATCAATTAAATATCTCTCTAATAAATTAATTGTTAATTTATTAAATTGATTTGATCAATAATGTGGAGAATTTGAAATTAATATAATTGGATAATATATATTTTAAATTCCATTATTGAATAATATAAGATATATACATATTGATGTATACATTAACTGAGACCTAAAATGAAAATCTTCATTTTAAAAATATTAGATTCAATCCTTCCAATGCAGTTAAATAAGACATTTTAGATGGGGTAACTCACTATTTGTTAGGTGAGGGTTTTCACGGGGTGTCGTAGTCTATTTGACCTATTTTTTAATTAAGGGGTCTTTGGCTTCCAATATCTATTAGGTGAGGGGTTTCATTTTCACTCTTTTTCAAGAAAAAGCATTGGGTCTAGCCTAACTAGGATAAAGTACTAATTTATGTTAGGTGAGGTATCTTCTCCTAGAGATAAATTGATCATGTCTTATAAAGAGTTACAAACAGAAATGAGTTTCTGACTTGTGGGGCTTGCTTGATCAATATTTGTTAAGTGAGGTCTTGTGAGTTTGATGAGAATATGATCACCCACAAAAACCTGTAAAATGTTACAATTTTTTCATTAAGGGAGTATGGATATAATTGAAGTAATAGAAGCACTAATTGGTTTAAAGTCTATAACTGAATAGTTACATGTATACTGTAATACATTCTGATGTATTTTTCATTTTTTGCAGATCTCTTTTCTAGTGGAAGAATAATAAGTAACCTTCTTCTCAAAATCCTTGATACCCATAGACTTACTAGATCTAACTTCAAGGTTGGGTATTTGAATATTAGAATTGTTCTAAATTCTGAGAAAATTGACTATGTTCTTCAAGAGCTTATGCCCAGATCCCTTCCAGAGGAAGCTACACCAAATAAGAGAGATACCTTCCAAAAATGGAAGGATGATGATCTCAAGGTAAGATCATATATACTGGCATCTATGAGTGATGACTTGCAGACTCAACATGAGGACATGTAGGATGCCTTATTGATCTATCGTTCTTTGGTGGATTTGTTTGGGAAGAGTTCTAGTTACAAGTAATGTAAGTTGTCCACTGCTTTGTCTAGAATGAGGCTTAATCTGAGAGTGCATCTAGAGTCTCATCTTATGAAGATGATAAACCTCATAGGTCAGTTGGCCTCTTTGGGGTTTACTATGAACTTCGAGTTGCAGACAGGTTTGATCTTTCAGTCCCTCCCATCTAGCTTTAACTAGTTTGTTACTAATTATTATATGAACAAACTGGAGCATACTCTTCTTGAACTTATGAATGAAATCGTTTTATTTCATAAAAGAGTCTTAAAGGGTAAAGGGAAGGAGATTGTTTTTGCTGCAGTGTCTTATGGTAAAACATCGAAGAAAAAAGGCAAGAAGTCCTCTAGGGTTAGACCTAAAGGAGGATTCTCCAAGAAAAAGAAGAAGGGCAAGGGCAAACGAGTTACTAGTAGTCAAGCCAATGATGAGTGTCATCATTACAAGAAGTTGGGGCATTGGAAGAGGAACTGTCGTCTTTATTTGGAGAGCTTGAGACAGAGGAAGGCACAAGGTACGCTTTCTTGTCATGTTACTGAAACTGAATTAAATGTTAGTTCAGATTCAAATAGTTGGATAATTGGTTCAGCTGCCATTTCTCATATTTGTATGTCGTTACAAGACCTTCACAATAAGCAGTTGCTGGAAGAGAGTACAATGACACTGAAGATGGCAAATAGAGCAATAGTTGCTACCATTTGCTCAGGGACTTGCAGAATTGTTCTGCCATCGAGTCATGTTTTTGTATTGTACAAAACTATGTATTTTGATACTGTCAATAGAAATATTTTATCTATCCATCAAATGTGTAAACAGGGTTACACTTTTATATTTGATGGGTGTAAATGTTGTATTTATTTGAGAAATAAATTGATTAGCAATAGCTTAAATGTAAATGGTTTATATATTCTTGAGACTAATGCAATTAACATAACTAATACTATTAATAAGAAATGATCTAGAAATGAACTTAATTCAAAACTTATATGGCATCATAGATTAGGCCATACTGGATATAAAAGGATTATGAAGATGGGTAGAGATGGAATGATAGGTCCATTGGGGTTCTGAACCCTACCCAACTTGTGAATTATGTCTTTAAGGTAAGATGACCAAATCGTCATTTGTTGGACAAGGGAATAGAGCCTATAAAGTTCTTGAATTGATACATACTGATGTATATGGTCCGTTTAGTGAAATGACCAGAGAAGGTTTCTCATACTTCATAACCTTTACTGATAATCACTCATGATATGGTTATGTGTACTTATTGAAGTACATATCTGAATCTTTTAAAAAGTTCAAAGAGTTCAGAGTTGAAGTAGAAAAATAAATAGGAAAGAATATTAAAATTCTACAATCTGATCATGGAGGTAAATACTTAAGTATTGAATTTCTAGAATTTCTTAAGATTAATGGTATATTTTCTTAGCTTACACCTCTTTATACACCACAGCATAATGGTGTATCAGAAAGGAGGAATCGTATTTTATTAGATATGATACGATCCATGATGAGCTTCATGGATTTACCTACATATTTTTGGGGATATGCCCTATATGCCGCAATATACATCTTGAATAGGACTCCATCGAAAACAGTTCCCAAGACATCGTATGAGATATGACATGGGAAGTTTTCAAGCTTCAATTATGTGAACCCTTGGGGATGTCCAGCTTATATTAAAGTAGTTAACACTAGAAAGCTAGATGCTAAGTCTGAGAGAGGTCGATTTGTTGGATATCATAAAGATAGTTTAGAATATTATTTCTACTTTCATGCTGATCGAAGAATTTTGATCAGTAGACATGCTAAGTTCTTCGAGAATGAGTTCATTGAAGACGGTGGTGTAAATAAAAAGATTGAGCTTTCAGAGGAATTTGGAAAGCTTAATGATGATCAACCTTAGATGGATGAGCTTGTTGATGCAAATGAATCAGTTCATATTGATGAACCAGTTTGATCTAATCCTTAGTCTTCTATAGACCAAACTCTCAGATCAAACTCTTCGTAGATCTAATAGAATATCACGCCCTCCTCAAAGGTATTATTTTCTTTCTGAAAATGATTTTGAATCATTTATGATAAGAGAAGATATACAGAGAGAAGATCATAAAACCTATGAAGAAGCGATATTAGATATCGATTCAAAAAGATGGCTTGAAACCATGAAATTCGAAATGGAATCCATGTATGCTAATCAGGTGTGGTCAATTGTTAATCTACTAAAAGGAATTATCCCTATCGGTTGTAAATGAGTTGCAATAGCAAGTAATATCAAAATGGACTTAAGCATAGTTACAGATGAAAAGGTTTCATTAAAATCAATACCTTGTTTCTGATTATAATTCTTTTCCCACCAACCGAGCTTTAAATGAGTTTACAAACGAAAATTAGGCAAGTATGGAAAAGTAAAAACTTTTAAAGCTCGGTTGGTGGAAAAGGGTTATAATCAGAAACAAGGTATTGATTTTAATGAAACCTTTTCATCTGTAACTATGCTTAAATCCATTTTGATATTACTTGTTATTGCAACTTATTATGATTATGAAATATGACAAATGGATGTGAAGACAGCCTTCCTTAGTGGTTTCATTTAGGAGACCATATACATGTAGGTGTTAATGAGGTGAAATTAATCATTTTAGGCTTTATGGCATTTAATCATACATTTAATCAATACTTTCAAAAAATTAATCAATGATACATACAATTAAACTAACAATTAGCTTAGAGATAAAGTGAAAAACCTTAAAATTATAAGATCTCCAAGAAATCAAACCCTTTATGCCATTCTTGCCTTGTTCTTTTGCTAGAGAGAAAGAAAGCTTTTTATTTATATTTTTGATAATAATAAAAAATTAATTCCAAAAATTAGGAAATGACCATATATATATATATATATACATATATTTCTTATTTACTAAAGTGCCATTAATTTTTGAGTCAAAGACAAATAAGTCCCAAAACTTGTCTAACAAACTTTTTAATAGTAAATATAAAATATCACGTAAGCCCTCATATTTTTAAGAAATTATAAATTGACCCCAAATTCAATCAGACTTGTTTTGACCAAATTTATTTTAATTTCATTTATAATTTAAATATTGATGAAATATTGTAACTTACTTTAAGTCATGTTCGGGTCAATTTATAAAACTCTTAGGTTTGTTAAATTATTTAATGTGTAAACCATTTACACTTTCAGCTAAATATTATCTCCGAGAGTGCTAGCTTTCTTGAGGATAGTACTTAATCTCTCTCATAGCAAGAAAGAACACAAATTATTGGTTGTGACCCCTTGGGTTCACTGTGGAGTTAGCTGTGAGTTGAAATCGATAATCTCGAGTTTGTTTTAAATAATTCGGATGCTGAACGACTATGGTTAATGTCTAGCAACATGCCATAGTTACTAAACCACAATGAAGAAACCTTTCATCGAACCTTTTATGATTAATTATACATTATGTGTGAATAATCTCCTTTCGTTCGTCTAATCCCAACTAAATTAGGGCTTACAGATGTCAAAACCCTAAATTTAGTCATATGCGAATAATCAGTCAATATGTGCTGAACTTGTCACTACGAACTTTTCGTATGACATGTATGTTTTAGCCAAAGACTTTATTTTCAGTCATTTACTAATATTTGTCTGGGAACTCGAGTTTGGACCTAGTCAATAGAACCTCGAAATCCTTTGTATCGAGTCAACGGATTCTATCTGACAATTATTTTCATCTCGATATAAACAACACATGACCAAACCAGCTTGTGTGTATAAGACATGATTAGTCTCGCATTTATACACTATATGAACTATGTGCATCTATACCGATCAACAACTATGATGCTTCAGGTCTAAAGAGTAGTTAATACACTAGTATAATTATATAATGAATTATTGACAACATACTTTCGTGTGATTCATCATAACTTTAGTCACGTTCAAAAAACAGTTCTCTAACTGTTAATCCACACTAATGTCTTAATGACATGACTATCACATTACCTGCACTAATATCATCTCATGATATTCACTGGAGACATTCAATGTGCCTACTATGCGACATCGATGCTCATTCGATATTGCATATATAGGGAACTATTTAGATGATCTAATTATCTTGGACAATTCATATGCATATTTTATCATTAGTATGTATAGATAGAAGAAGCAGCATACACACATGAATTGAAACAATTTCTTTTATTAATAAATATGTACAATAAATATTACAATAGTAATTCAATGCAATATACTCAAAATCGACAATAAGAATGGTTTTAAGGCATACAAAACTAACAACTCCCACTTACACTAAAGCCTTTCACTGTAGTAACTAATATCCATTTTCTCAAGATGCTGGTTTAGTTACTTTAGTGTCATCGTTTTAGTGAGAGGGCTAGTGACGTTATCTACTGAAGATGTCTTCTTAATTAAAATCTCTCCAGCACCAACAAATTTTCTCAAAATGTGATATTTACGCTGAATATGTTTTGATTTTTGGTGTGCTCTTGGTTCTTTAACTTGGGCAATAGCACTTATATTATCACATAATACACTTATCGAATAAGCTATACTAGGATTGACACCTAGTTTAGATACGAACTTGCGCATCCAAACAACTTCTTTAACTGCTTCTGAAGTAGCAACATATTCAGCTTCTGTATTGGAGTCAGCTGTTGTCATCTGCTTGAAACTTTTCCAACTAAAAACGCCTCTATTATACAAAAAGATAAAATCGGATATAGACTTTCTATCATCCACATCTGATTGAAAATTAGAATCTGAGTACTTATGAATACTCAACTCTTGAGATCCATAATTCAGAATCAAATCCTTAATTCTTATTAAGTACTTAAGGATTGTTTTCACTGTTGACCAGTGTTTCTCCTTGGGATTCACCTGATATCTGCTAGTAACACTTACTGCATGGGCTATATCAGGTCAAATACATAACATAGCATACATCAAGCTGCTAATAGTTGATACATATGAGATGCTACGCATCCATTACTACCTTTCATCAGTCTTTGGACCCATATCTTTAGAAAGATGAAGACCGTGATTGAAGGGCAAGAGACCTCTCTTAGAGTTCTCCATGCTAAACCTCTTCAGCATCTTTTTAATGTATAACTTTTGGGATAATCTAATTATCCTTTTCGTTCTATCTCTATATATTTGAATCCCGAGAATATAGGTTACATCACCCAAATCTTTCATGGAGAAAGTTTTGGATAACCAGAGTATAACCTCTACCATCATGTATACATCATTACCCATTAATAATATATCATCTACATATAGTATCAAGAATGTAATCACATGATCTTTAATCCACTTGTATACACAAGACTCATTTGGGTTTTTGATGAAGACAAACGATTTGACTATCTCATCAAATCGAATGTTCCAACTCCTCGAGGCTTGATTCAATCCATAAATGGATCAATGCAACTTGCATACTTTATGCAGTTCAAAAGAGGATACAAAACTAATAGGCTGTTTCATAAACAGGTTTTCCTCAATATAACCGTTGAAAATACGATATTTACATCTATTTACTAAATCTCATAGTCATAGTATGCTGCTATGGCTAGTATGATCTTGATGGATCAATAAGTGTTTAGACTTAGTTTATATGCATGGAATCCATTTCGAATTTCATTGCTTCTAGCCATTTTCCTGAATCTTTATTTAGAATTGCCTCTTCATAGGTTTTTAGATCATCTCTATGATCCATTGCTCCTACTAAGTAAGATTCAAAATCTTGCTCATTGAGAAATCCATATCTCTCTAGGAATCTAGGAACTCTAGAAGATTTACGAGTTGGAATTGGATTAACTGGAACAGAAGTCTGCTGACTGGACTCTCTAGTATCAGCATGGTTGGATCGAGGCTCAAAAGACTCTAATTTTAACTCAATTTCTCTTCCCGTACCTTATTCTTCAAGAAACTATTTCTCTAAGAAGTATCCATTCCTACTGATCGACATTCTTTGATCAAATGGAAAGTAGAATTGATATCCTAAACTATCTTTAGGATATCTAATAAACTGACCCTATCTCTGATTTGAAATCAAGTTTATCAGATTTGATCAACTTGACATATGCAGGACAACCCCAGACTCTCATATAATTGAGACTTGGCTTTTTGTCACTCTATATCTCATATGGGGTCTTTTAGACTGATTTGGAAGGAACTTTATTGAGAATGTGCGCAGCGGTCTGTAGAGCATATCTCCATAAATACAATGATAAGTCTGTAAAACTAACTATTGATCGCACCATATCTAATAAGGTATGATTCCTTCTCTCCGATACACCATTAAGCTAAGGTGTATAAGGAGGAGTCAACTGCGAGATAATTCCATTATCTTTTAAGAACTCTTGAAACTCAGTACTCAAGCACTTGCCTCCACGATCTGATTGTAGAACTTTTATACTTTTTCTTGTTTGATTTTCTACTTTATTCTTAAATTCTTTGAACTTTTTAAAGGATCCAGATTTGTATTTCATTAAATACACATACTCATACTGTAACATATCATCGGTGAAGGTAATGAAGTACTCAAAACCTCATCTAGCCAATGTACTGATTGGTCCACATATATCTGTATGTACATGGTCCAACAGTTCTTTTGACCTCTTGCCTTTATTCTTAAAGGGTGATTTGGTCATTTTTTCTAGAAGACACCACTCACACGTCAGAGTGGGTTCAGAACCCAATGAGATCAATAACCCACTAGCTATGAGCTGAGTAAGCCTCTTATCCCCGATATGGCCTAATATGTGATGCCACAAATATTTAGAAATCGTTTCAATTCTAATTCTTTTATTAGTAATAGAAGCAATTGAATAACTATTATTTAACTGAAGGATATACAAACCATTTGTATTAATTGCTTTGTCAATACATACATTTCTAAAATATAATGAATATTCATTTTCATTAAACTGTACAGAATAACCATTATTACATAGTACAGATATAGAAATAATATTTTGTACAGTACAGATATAGAAATAATATTTCGTATAGCAGAAGCATAATACAAAACCCTATTTAATTTCAAAATGTGTCCTGACACAAATCTTAACTTGCACGTCCCAATGGCCAGCGTAGCAACTGTTGCTCCATTAGCCATGCGCAAGACGATCTCATCGCCTGAAAAAGCAGAACTATTCTGCATCACCAGCAAAGATACACAGAAGTGAGATGTAGCAGCAGAATCAATAACCCATCAATGAATATCAGAATTAATACTTAATTTATATTCAATCATATTATTACTATACATACCTTTCTCAGCCTTTTTGAGACTTTTAAGGTATTTAAGATAGTTCTTCTTCCAATATCCTTCTACCCTGCAATGGAAACATTTTTCCTTAGGTTTTGAATTGATTTTGGACTATTGAGGAGGCAAAGCCTTCTTGGCTTTCTTTTTCTTAGGTCCAACTTTTGGACCTTGAGATGAGCGTTGTGGCCGTTTACCAGTTCTACCAGTAGTGGCCATATGGACGTCCTCATGTCCTTTACTCTTATTATTTTGTTTATAGTATTCTTGAAGCTCATTGTGTAACTCATGAAGAATACGCTTAATTCTATTAAGGTTAGAGTTCATAATAAAACCTTTAAAACTGGGCGAGAGTGATTGAAGAATCAAATTCACCTTTAGACAATGAGGCATCCGTATGTTCCAAGCATCAAACTACCCAATGATGTTAATCATCTTAATGACGTGATCATCAGGCAAGACTCCCTCCCTGAGCTTCATATTAAATAAGGTATTGTATAGCTCATACTCGACGACACGAGAATTTTCGCCATATAACTCTTGTAGGGATTTAAGTATCTCATACAATGATTGCATATTTTCATATCAAGTCTGTAGCTCCCGATTCATGGAAGCTAACATGTAGAGTCTCACTCTACGATTATCAGCCTGCTATTTATTAAAGGCTTCATTCTCCTCTAAGGGAGCATCCACCTCTAATAGTATAGGCATCTCTGCCTCCAAAATATAACCCAAGTTTTCAAACTCGAGAACTATTTTCAAGTTTCTTAACCAGTCCTTTAAGTTATAACCGGTAAGCATGTTGTTGTCTAAAATCTTATGAAAGCTGAAAAGACACAAGAAAAACAGTTTATTAGTGTACTGAATTACAAATAATTAGTTCAACTATTGAAAATATTATTGACAATTAAACTGATCATATCAACTCTCACTATCTTATTTAAATCCTACACTCCTAAAATAAGATTTAAACATTTTGTTTGGATTTTAGAAAATTTATGAGTAATCGAATTCTCATCTATAATTAATTAACCTCATATAATAGAAATCTTGGTTAATTAAATTCAATGAGTAAAGAACTTTTCTTTTCTATATCATATACAGGACTCAATTCATTCTTTTGCCCTAATTTCAAATACCTTACATAATAGAATTCTTAGTATCCTACACTACTCATATTCAAATCATTGTACTTTCCCAAATAATATTTTCAACCTAACCTCACATAATAGAATCTTGGTTGAGATTCAAATATCACTAAGAACCAAATAACCTAATTCAAATACACAAACCCTGTATCCCTCACATAATAGAAATATTGGAGTAAGAAATTTATGTAAAAGAATCATTAGTTATCCTATAATAGGAGGCAAACATAATATGAATAAGAAATTTATGTAAAAGAATCATTAGTTATTCTACAATAGGAGGCAAACATAATATGATAATTTTTTTAAGAAGTTATTAATTAAGCACTCAAATTATTCACATCTTATATAAATATTCTCTCATATTAAACAATTTCATAAAATTGTCTTTTAAGGCCAATGACTACCACTAGTAACCATTTATGTCATGAACAATTACTATTATTTATACATACATGTATGTTTGTATATCATATATACTTGTATACATATGCATAATCAGTGTTATTATAATATTTTATTCTTAATATCAATTTTCACCTTTAATTGTCATACAAGTAAAATATGCTTGATTAATTTGCATTACTTGTCACACGAGCGTGCAAAATACTATTCCAAATAATTTTACTATTATATAAACAGTACACTATTCATGTGCTCGGTCGAATAAAGAATTTCATTATTCATATTGTTTGAATTATTTATCGTACGAATAATCATTGTAATGATTGAAAATTAATTTATTAGAAACGATCTCGATAAATTGTCGAAAAATTAATCGAATCGTTTAACAGTTTGGGTTTTTCGACCAATAATTGATCAGATTACTTTGTTCGGCCTAGATTACTTGTCATACTAGTAATCTTGTTGCTTGTATTATTTGTTTAATTTGTCTGACAAATCAAATAATTTAACTTAGGCTAATTAAGGTATTAGTAATTAAATGTCAATTTCTAATATTTCCTAAAATATTAAAATAAATTTTGGAATATAATTATCAAAATAAAAAACATTTAGAATAATAAAATCACCTAAAGTTAATCATATTAACTATAAGCCAATCATTTTATGCCAAAAACATTAATGTATTAATAAGGTATGAATTAAAACATTATAAACAAATTTATAAACAT
>JAXCLQ010072153.1:0-10643 GCA_035584115.1 Cedrela odorata
TTTTTTTTCAAAATAAAATATTTATTATAAGAAAAAAGATTTATTATTTGTAAAGATTCGTTGCCCTTATAACAATGCATTTTTTTTATTATTTTAATAATACGAAGTTCTCTTGTTAAAGTTGTCCTTCAAATAGTATTAAAAATTATTATAAAAATAAATTTACTTACTCAAAAACATATTTTTAGTTTCTGTCTCTTTTTATTTTTCACTTAAATTTTTAATTATTTATAAATTGTTAGATTAATTTACATTAAATGATTAAAATTATATTTGTTATGTGCATTAATTATGATATATTAATTATATATTATATATTTAATTTTAGTTATTAAAAAATATATTAATTTATTAATAAAAAAATTGTGTAAAAAAATATGTTGCTACGAATTCTACCCAACTTATTCCCCGTACAAAACCACCTAAAGCGTATTTTTTTTTAAAGAAACCGTTTCGTAAACAAAACGCGTTTTTATTACTACCGAAGCCGAAGCAGGCTTAAAACCCTTCGTTGAGTTTACCTACTTTCCACAGTAGGACTCGTGGCAGTAAACCTCTGCAAATGCTGAGCTGCCGGAGCTTGTTGTCTCGAGTCATAAAGAAAAAACAAAAAACCCAAAAACAAAAACAGAAATAGAAACAGAAACAGAAAATGTGTTTCCGAAAAACGAGAATCTCCATTACAGTCAGAACGTGAACATGAAGATATAGAAGATACAGAAGAAGAAGAAGGATACAACCTCAAATCCTCGGCTCCATCACATACTCATGGGGTTCAGCCAGTTGGAAATCTCTTCTTCAATACAGGCTCAGTCAACTCGAGAAACACTGGTCTAGGTAATCTTCAAATCCTAAGTGATGAATTAGTTCTTGATGTTCTAGGGTTTTTGGATGCGACCCACTTGAGGATTTTAGCTACTGTTAGCAAATCTTTCTATATTTTTGCCAACAATGAACCTCTTTGGAGGAATCTCGTATTGGATAATCTAAATGGTGAGTTCTTGTTTAATGGGGCATGGAAATCTACTTATGTTGCTGCTCGTTACCTTTCATTTGATGTCCAAAGTATTAGTGTTTCGGGTTCCTTGAGAGTTGGAGACTTTTATTCTGATTATTTGTTCCAAAGTTGGTTGTGTGCTAATCTTGAAATGAAACCTGAATGGCTTGAAAGGGATAATATTATTAGAAGGAAATGCATTTCTGTTGAAGAATTTATATTGAATTTTGAGGAACCAAAAAAGCCTGTATTGCTACAAGGTTGTTTAGATAATTGGGTTGCATTAAAGAAATGGAATAGAGAATATTTGATGAATGTGTCCAGTGATATTCAGTTTTCAGTTGGACCAGTAGAGATGAAGCTCAAGGACTATTTTAGGTATTCAAATTTAGTGAGGGAAGAAAGACCATTGTATTTGTTTGACCCAAAATTCGCTGAGAAAGTTCCAGTTTTGGGTAAGGAGTATGAGGTTCCTGTGTATTTCCAAGAGGATTTGTTTAGTGTTTTGGGCAATGAGAGGCCAGATTATAGGTGGGTTATAATTGGACCAGCTGGGTCTGGTTCGTCTTTCCACATTGATCCTAACTCAACTTCAGCTTGGAATGCAGTCATCAAAGGTTCTAAAAAATGGGTTTTGTTTCCACCGGAAGTAGTTCCACCTGGGGTGTACCCGAGCCCAGATGGGGCAGAGGTTGCATGCCCTGTTTCAATAATTGAGTGGTTCATGAACTTCTACTGTGCCACGAGGAATTGGAAAAAAAAGACCAATTGAGTGCATCTGTAAGGCTGGGGAGGTGATCTTTGTACCTAATGGATGGTGGCATTTGGTGATCAACCTGGAGGAGTCCATTGCCATAACACAGAACTATGTCAGCAGGTTTGGTTCTTTTATATGCTGATTTTCTCACCTACTTATGAAGTTCAAATATCTGCTTTGGGAATTTTGTTCTTGATTATGAAATTCATTTAACTATGAACTGACAAATTGGTTGATCAATTTTCATCCGAGTCACATGAAAAGATAGGCTCTCAATAGATTTAACTGTCTGAGAACTATAAGTAGCAATGATAAAAGAAAATTGAATCAGTGATTAGCTTATTCTGTTTGCTTAAGAGCCATTATATACTGAAGCCAACTTTGTAAAAGGTTGAGTTTTATTTTGGTAAGCATTGAGCAAGATGTTGGGGTAATTATATTTCTGATGGTGAAAGGGATGCAACACTTTCCCAATTGACTAGTAAGAGCAATGCAATCCAGTGATGGTAATGGCATTCATTGTCATTGAGTCATAAATAAAAGAAACAAAAGGAATTAGTTTCTTAAATTTGAGAATTCATTAAAAGATGGTGATATTATTTTCTAGTCAAATCTCTCTCTCACAGGATTGTATTTTAGGAACTGTGATAGGATTAGTTACTCCCTTGGTTCATCTATCTGATCCCTACAATTTGGTTTGCCAAGAGCAAATGATGGAAATCCTCTAGAGATAATGTATTTTTTATTAAAGGGTCCATCTATCCTTCAGACATACATTCGAAAGACATTAGTTGAGAGATGCAGGAGATATTATATGGTTTACTAATTGTCAGATAGGCCTAGTGCTTCAGTGACACTGCTTTCTTTTTCTCATTGTTTATGAATTAACCATGAAAATAGATCCTTCTCTCTCAAATTATAACAGTTTGTCAAATTTCATTACACTACAGTGTTCAAGTAAAAAAGTGGCATTTATACACAGAAATGATGAGGATAAAAAGGGTTTCAATCTTAAGGTCCTCGTATACTTTTTGGCTTTCAACGATTCACAGCATTGTGATATGTCTTTACAACTTAACTGTCTGGCTTCACGACTTGCCAATTTGTTTAGACCAGTGATAAGGATGTAAAAAAAACTCTCAACCACCTTTTTCTAATTTCATGATATCATTACAGTTTTACCAAACCTTATGTCATGCCAAAGCAATTATCCCTCTGTAATATTCGTGGTTTGGGGGCTGAAAATGATTTTCACATTTCCGGTTTTCTGTGTACAGAAGAAATTTGCTGAATGTCTTGGATTTTCTTAAGAGACCAAATGCTAGCACACTTGTATCTGGAACAAGAGACCGGGTTAATTTGCACGACAAGTTCAAGAATGCTAGTGAAACCATTTTCCCTGGAACTTTAGATCAGTTGGTTGAGAAAGCAGAGGAGAAGGCTCAAGAGAAAAAGCTTTCCTTCTGGGATTCAGTATCAGATTCCAAGGTGGGTGCTTTCAAGTTTTCTTTGTAAAGAAGCACCCATTGAAGCTATAACAGAGTAATGAAATGGGGGATTCCCTGAAGAAATTGAACAATCTATAAACAATTTTGACTTTGATTGATTAATTATTTATGTATTTTTAGCTTCATGACATTCTACCGATCTTCCTATAATGTTGAGCTCTGATATATCCTTAGCTTACTGATTTATGGATATATAAACACCAATAATACTACACTTATCACATATTATTTCAAGTTTTTCTCATCCTTTAAGTAATTTAACATTCATCAATTAAATCTCAAATAATTAATTATAATATTTTACAATCTAATTAATAAATGATACATACTTTGAGAAGGTGAAACTTATAATAATATTTGAGAAGTGTATTATTCACTTATAAATTTCTGTATATGCCATGTGCTTGACATGCCAGGGAGAGAATTTAAAAGCTTTATATTTCAATTTTAGTGAGACTAACCCTTGAATTCAACCTCTGCAACCAACTTATAAGCTGGGTATTTCTCGGAAAAAATATTTTTTGACAAACTTAACTGAAAGCCAAATAAGCAGGTTGAACTGAAATGATCAATAACAGTTTCAGACTCCATGGAGAAATTTTGAATAATCTAAGCTCTCAAAACAGGAAAAATAAAACTGAGTAAATATGCCTTGAATTGGTAAACGTTGCCAAAGATGAGAAACAAAAATAAATTTTACCGTGACATCGATCAATGACTATTTGTTTGAATGAGATAATACAAGATGCCGTAGAGGATAAAATTAATTGACAAAAAGATATAATACGATGAACACTACTTAGTGTAGTATCTAAGCTGGAGATAGGAAAGAATTGGTGGTCATACAGGAGAGAGAGAAGCTATATAATAACCATTGCTGCGTTCCAAGCCTTTCAAATAACCCGAATGCAAGAGAGGAGAAACAACAGCTTCTGGAAAATCAAAAGCTGGGATGGTTGGCTTTAAGCCTTCGCCGGCTTTGGTTTGAGTATCAGCTTTATTGCAAACTGCATCTACTGCAACATTCAACCCAACTGAAGTCCGCTCTGTCATAAAGCTGAAAACCAACCAAATCAAATCAGATACTAGGTAAGAACCGAATGATAGTTGTCCTCATAAATTAACAGACCAAGAAGCTAAACTAGAAATAGAGTAAGAAATACATCATCCATGGTGACCTTTCTGATAACTGAATTGTATAAGGAATTTTTTGCAACATAAGGGAATAAAAAAGACAACTTGTCCCATATTGCTCGGGTATTTACCAGGAATGAAAGGAAAAAAATAGATTCATAACAATTAATTGTTAAATCCCTGCCCGTTGGTATACTCTGCATTAGCTCAGATATTGGATAGTTAATTATAGATTGGACCAGCATCCAAAAAGCTGAAAGACAGAATTTACTGTACCTTGCCTCAAAGTTCATCCCTTCAGAGCCCAGGTGTGAACACACATTGCAGATTATCCATGGTGGAAGATATTTATCCTTAATTTCAATGCTACAACAGGAACCTGGAGATAACTCTTGTGCGGTTTCACCATCTTTTGTGATAGATCCTTTAGGGAGAGCGGCAATATGATCAGATCTTTTCATCTCCCTGCAGCTAACCTGCAAAACAAGGTAAATACAGAGATACTACAATGTTTCACATCAGCTGGCAAGAAGAAAATTGACAATTTTGGACTGGAGAGAGTTTTCCACAATATGATGCCTACTTTTACACTGCAAGCAAGGCAAGGAAACTGCAACAATATCAAACATTAAAGAAAAATTATATCCTACACGTAATACTGCAGAAGGTACCTATACATTTTGCATCAGGACCACGGCTATATATTGTAAGGGAACAAACCCAGACACTGGAATTGAGTAAACAATTAGAAGTTCCAACAGAAAAGGGTTGAAAAACCATAGGAAGAACAACTTTGGTCCATGGAAATAAGATAGCAACAGCAAAAGAGTCATTTGAGAGTATTTTGAAATTCAATCAGATAAAATGTACAATCCATGGAAAAGTCTTGAATAAAAAGTTCATAGCACCAACCTCTGGCGCAGAAAGAGCAGCATTCCAGAACGGCACAGGTGAGTACAGTATGGGAACATCCAAAGCAGTCAAAAAAGTCAAGAAAGATCTAAGTCAACCACAATAAAGGAAATTAGATCCACATGAGACCAGAAAAATAGTACTCAATCAATTATCTTTACAATCTAAACTAATCTATCTACTCACCTATAATTTAGTAAAAAATCATATAAAGCATGTACATCCTTATTGTCGCTGAATGCCAGCAAAGATTGGGGAGTATTATCAATGTCAGACAAAGAACTCGGTCGTCGAGTCTGCATAAATCTCATTGAAAAGTAACAATGAATCATTAAGGACAAAGGACAACTCCAACATAAATAACGTAAACAACTAAGCAGAAAACTCTCACTGAATAAGTAAAAGAGTGCCAACTATGAAATTTAGACCGGCACAAACCTGGCCCAGATTATGCTTCTCCATTTCTGAGAGCTCAACTAGATCCTCCATTGTCTCTTGCTCAACTTTAGACCGGCAAAGGGGCATAGAGAAACAAACGTCCTAATAAACATTATTCACAACCAAAAGAAAAGACATCAGGCATCAGAATCTAACAGCGCAAGTAGGAACATAGTAACTGATAATCACAATTGTAATTCAAATTGGGACTTCAAGTGAATTGGTCAATGTGATCCTATCTCTTATGAAACTGTACAAGTTATAATATTCCAGAATCCTTAACATATCCCGGGTTGTGTGTCTGTGTGATTAAGATGAGAATTTTCTGCCAAGGAGCATTTGGGAACTAACTGCAGTGCCAGCAGAATAGTCAGTTAAATGTCGGGCTTTTTTTCTGCATGCTTTATAAGAAGACAAGTTAAATACTATTGGAAGTTCTAAATGAAACAAGATACCTGACCTTAATGAGGATTTCCAATTGAGTGCTTTACAAATTTTATTTACTAAATTATATGTTTTATTTTTCAATCTTTTAATAGCAAACAAGGTTTCCATTTCTGTTTAAATCGACATAAATAGCAAGTAATTAGTGGCCATGAAGCAAATAATAAGTGAGTGACTAGTTTGAACTATCTATACCACATAGAACCTTAAGAACCCATATCAGAGACTATTTCAGTAAAGCAACCAGAACACAAAGCTTGGAACCCCAAACATATCCCAAAGGCCATGAGTCACTTTTACAAATTCAAATCCAAAGAAACATGTTCCAACCTTAAAATACAGTGTCAACCAGGCTGAAAGTTGAAAGATACATCAGGTCACATGGACAAACGCAATAAAGAGCGCAAAATACTCAATCTTTCAATTAGGCGATAACAAACCGAGAGCATTGGCCTTGTCAGCTCTGCTATTTCAATTTTTGAAGGTGAAAAAGTTATATTGAAACCTCTAGTAAAAAAACAGCTACTATTCTATCTCCAGTGTTCCCTCATTTTGAGTCAAAAGAAATAAAACCAAGCCATACTTGTAATGATGTCATGCCCAAATCCATAATCAGGATTATGACTTATGAAATAAGCATGTTTTACAACAATAAATTTCAAATTAAAATTATCTAACAATTATCTATCAAAGCAACATCAGTTACATCTTACATGCTCTTTCAGCGATGACCTCAAGCCTCTAGTTGACTGGGAGATATACGCATAGCATGAGCGCTGGTTTGTCCCCAATCCATCAGAACCGACGAACATAACCACAAAATATGAAGTACACACTAGAAACATCTCAAAAGCAGCATATCAATCCATATTTATATAACCTAATATCAAATTAAGGTAACAGAAAGCTTAATAAGATTCCAAAAATAAATCCATAGCTTACCATAAAAGATATTGCAAACTTTCTTCCTAAGCATGTAGTAAAGACTTCGAAATGAGTCTTCCCACGCCAGCTGTCGTTTTCTATAGAAATCCATTTCCACTGAATAAAAAGGAAGAAGTTTCTTAGAAAACTTCAGAAATGCGACAGGAAGGAACAGTAATCTAGTTCAAATAAAAGTTTCTTTAAACAAACCTCCATCTGTTGCTGTTGAAGCGAATATAGAAATGAGAGAAGGTGGTAGGGAAGATTGAGGGTAAACCCATGAATGCAAGGCCCTAGAACTTAAGATTTGGGAAGCCAATGTAATCCCTGAGCTGCTGCTGTCATCAGAACAACCAGAATGGGATCTGAATTGCGGCAAACCATTGTAGACACTGGACGTCATTGACCTATGAATCCTAAAATTGCAAAAGAAAAAGCAGTTAACCAAAACACAGGCCAGAAATAAGAATTTGAACTGACAATGTGAACAAAACAAAGAAAAAGAACCAAGTGAATGTGGGGTGTGCATAAATGAAAACTGATAATTAACAAGTTGTAAAAAAGTTTCTGCAGGTTATCAACAAGTGTTAGTTCTTCAGTAAATATCTTAAAATATGGCACTGACATCTTGGAATTATTTTCTTGGTATAAGTAAAGAAATTAATAAAAACATTAAATGTGACAGACAGTAAAGAGATTACTCTCAAACAAAGAGGCTAACACATGCACAAAATGGACCAACTCCAGGTAATAATCTTACTGCCTAATACTGGCAAAATAATGAACAAAAAGGAGACACAACAGCTTTAAATATAACAATGTCCTCACCAGTTCACAGAGGAAGAGGAAACCACTCGTATAAAAGTTTTCAGGGTAAAATCTAGGGGAGCCTTTTGGTCAGGAACATGAAATTCAGAGCGAAAAGTGCCTAAATAAGTTGATGAAGGATCACCAAATCTCTCAGAAGAACCAGAAGGTAAATCAGGAGCAGGTTTACAAGCGACCAGTCCTCTTAGCGCTTTATCCTGTAATACTAAATGATGATGAATTATAAACAGATACATGATTTAAGCATTTAGAACAAAATTGCTAACAAAACGTATACCATGTCCACATTAGCCAAGCCAGATGATCTTTCACCACCCAACGAAAGTTCAGTAACACTACGGAATGTAGTTTGACTACACTTTTCAATAGTTTGATGAGTTTGCACCACATCATCTCTGGAGGGTTCAGCAGAAGCAACACAATTACCCAGACTGCAAAAGAGATAATGATATTGAATCAAAATAGAAAATATAAAAGACATTACAAAGATATACTAGTAACCCTGCACTAGATGCATACCGTGAATGTTGTTCTCTTTTCTTGGCAGCAATATCTGAAAGCACAGAAAGATTCTTTAGGCAGCTAGGCTGCTCATGTGAGTTATTTTCCTGCTAGCACAAAAGATTGAACTGAGCAATAAATAAAACAATTTTGCATGTATTGACTTCATTTAAATTATAGTTAAAATTATGTGTGGAAGCTACTCTGAAGGTATATCTATATGGAAAAACATAATTACCTTCGCATTTTCTTTTCCAGAAAGCATCCTAAACCTGGATTTTTTGACGGGATAAACCTCATCCATACGAGTGTCAATGTATCTTGGATTACGTGATAACTCTGTTTTATTAAGTCCATTACCCACTCCACTATTATTACCGAGAAATAAAAATCAAGATTTCAGTTACTGCCTTAAAATAACAAAAAGGAAAAGAAATGAATGAAAAAGGAAGTTCTGGAAGTCTTACCTGGTAGAACCAAGCAAAGGCACAGGAGATTCTTCTACAAGCTCTATAACATTTGTCTGCTTCAACTGCTCTCCCTATCATGCAAACATGAATTATGAATCTATGAACTTCTCGAATAAAAAAATAAATTATTCAAACGTGAAATAGTCTATAAACTTTTCTAAAAGCACAATGAGTCAAATGTTATCTGGAAAGCATCTTCAGATATAAACCACAATTAGATGTAGCACATAATGTGTTGGTTTTTCTCATAATCACGTATATATAACTGTAGAAACTTACTCTAAGCTCTGATGGTGTCTTCCTTTTGACTGTCAAGCCCACCTTATGAGAACCTCCACCCATTTGAAGAGAATTAGGAGGTAATGTACCAGGAGCAGCAACTTTTGCCATACTATAACCTTAAAGATTTTGACTGAAATGTTTTACCCATTCATTCAGCCACTACAATTAATTTAAGTGTTTGTCCAGTAAGCAGGAAGATTATCAACGATTATTGCCTCTTTTATCCCTGAAATAAAAAATATCAGTATAACTTGCACAATCATAATTTTAAGTCAATAGAACTAATATTTGAGAAGAACCATTTGAACAAATGCACTAATGCAGTTTTCAGAACATAAAGTAAAGATTGATTGCATTTTAAATTCAAGACAAAAATGGGTACGGAAAAATTTGCAAGTGAGTAAAACTAAGAAAATGTTCAAGCGCTATAACACTTCCTGAAGTCTTCACACCCTTATCCTCCAACTACAGAGCAATCAACTTCTCCATTCACAAACTAAGAAATTATATTATCTAAAATTCTTTGTTCCTCTTACCAGTTCAATTTGACCATGAATTCAGCATTACACCAACAGAGAAGCTATAATTCCAAAATCAATTTGTAGCATAAATCCAAAATGCAGCTTTATTGCTATTCAACCACTCAAGAACTAAAGAACTACCAATACTGACACATTTCCAGAACCCTAATTCAACTAAACACGCATAAATAAACAGTAATCAATCAAAAAATTCCTCATTCCACCTTAACGGTGTTCTGAACAGTAACCAATCGCTAATTATGCAAACCATCAAACACAATACAGGCCCCTTTAGGCTCAAAATTATGGAATTCAAAGAATCCATCAGTCACACTCTTAATCATTCCAATTGAGAATATTAACTGTCCAATTACACTTTCATTAACTATTTTCAACATCTCCAATAAATCAAGATTTCTAATAATCCAATAAAAGCACATGTTAGCTATGGTAGATTTCAAGGAATGATTCAGGATCAAATCAGTCTATAATCAAACCACGAATGGGAGTAAAAAAACATCGTTACCTCTGGGAAGAAAACTTTCCCGAGAAAAAAATTGAGAAAAGAGGCGAGAAAATCGCAGCGTCTGTGCCCTAATCTGATGTAAAACCCTAGAGTTTCAATCGGTTTGCCCTAAAAAGCTAAGAAATTAGGGCAAAATCACAAAGAGGAATATGGAGACGGAGCAGAGCGAAATGGAGAAACTGCGGTAAAAAGAATAGCGGGTATAAGTTTTGTGTTTTAAAAGAATTCGTTTCCCTCCTCGCGATTGACGCCGTTACTGTCCGTTGATGTGACTGACTGACAACCGTTAAGAAGTATAGTTTGGGAGACTTGTTGCACTCGCTGCGTGGAAATGACACGTGTCGAAATTTAGAAATGGTAGATTTGGTCGCAAGTATCAAATTCCCGAATTGGAAATCAGG
>JAXCLQ010072154.1:0-10643 GCA_035584115.1 Cedrela odorata
CACGACGGGCCTGATGAGCTGAAAAAGCGTGGATACCGTATGATTTGCGGCGCTGTCGACGTGGCGTTGTTCAGAAGAGCCGCCGTTGATGATGTCAAGAAGTTTAAGTTTCAGATGAGTAGTACATGATCACAAAATCGAGTAACATTTTGTGAAAATCGAAATGTTTTTCTATCTCCCAACGCAAAGTTTGTATTTTTAGTAAATAAAATGCAGATGAGATTCTGACAAGTGTGTTAAATGCAATATAACCGAAAACTAGATCCGTTGTATACTGATGTACGTGTCGGTTACATAACCGATAATACAAACGAAAAGAGAAAAAAATTCCAAATAAGAATCAAATGAGTAATTAGAAGAAACAAATTCCCCAGGAAATCATGAAACGCGAATTTTTCTGTCTGTTCTTTCTTGATTTACAAATAATCCTCACCTCACACCACTCGTCGACAGATACAGTAAAAATGTACAATTCTGGGATAATGACATGTCTCTTTTAACATCCCTTACCTTCTAATCCTCCTGTATATATAAATTTTTCTGCAAGAGAAAAAGGAAAAGGAAACGCAAACAGAGAAATGGAGTCGTTTTACTTTCTTGTTTTCGCTTGTCTCGCGGCAGTGGTGGCAGCCATGGAGCTGAGCAAAACGGGCAAAGACCTTGTTAATACATCCTCTGTTTTCAATGGTTTCAAGAATAATTATCTCGTTGTTTACTCCCTTATGATGGGTAATCTGCAATTTTTTTTATATGTTTTTTTTTTCATATTTGGTTTAATTTTATTTCAGTGACTGTAAATTTTTACTTGATTTGATTTTGCAAGTGCCATTTTTTTCTTTTGATCTAGTTTTTAGATTGAAAAGGAAACAAATGTGATATTACATTGTTTTTTTTTTTTTAATCTTTGTGATGATTAACATAATGGGGAAAACTCTGATTCAGGTCATCATATCGGTAACATAATATGATAAAGCTTTTTGGCTTATTCCCGATACCTGCTTGATTATGTTGGATCTTTAGCATTAGCGTTGTAATTGATGTAATTTTTTAATTTTTATTTTTGACCTGGTTTAGAGATTAGTTGCTTGTAACAAATTAAAATGTATATGCTTGAAGGCAAATGATTATAAGTTATAACACTGTCATTATTATTTAGAATTGACTAAATGGTGTGGTGTTGTGGATGTTCATTATGCATAAATTTGTGTCTCTTGTCTTGTTGAAAAGTTGGCTGAATTGGGTTGTGGCAATAGCCGGAGATTGGTTGCAGGGTCCATATGTTTACTACCTCTACAGCCAATATGGATTTGATAAGGGGGATATTGGGCAGCTCTTTATAGCTGGTTTTGGATCTTCTATGTTGTTTGGAACAATTGTTGGATCCCTAGCTGACAAACAGTAAGATTTTGTATTCATTCAATCCATTATTGCACAAATTTCTTGAAAAAAAAAAAAAAAAAGAAAAAGTAGCTTATCAAATACTGTTTGGATTATTGATTTCTAAATGTATGCCTAATGTAGGGGCCGAAAGAGAGCATGCGTGACTTACTGTATAGCTTACATTCTAAGCTGCATCACTAAACATTCTCCTGATTACAAAATTTTGATGGTGGGACGTATATTGGGAGGCATTGCCACTTCTCTACTCTTTTCAGCCTTCGAGTCTTGGCTTGTTGCAGAACACAATAAGGTGTGTGATTGCTCCACTAATAAATTGCTATTCTTTAAGCAAACATAACTTTTAAGAATTCTTAAATTACATGCTATACTGTAAATGCATCAAGCGTTTGGGCATCTTAAAATGTGAAGCATATTGTAGAATGGTTTTTAGAGCATACTGCCAAATAGAAGTGGTAATTAACTATTTTCTCCATTGGAATTTCATGGATTTAGGACTCTTGACAGTTTCTGGCTTGTTTCACCAAGAATCCTTTGAGGTCTACTTGTGCAGTAGATATTTGCAAAAAGATTTTTCTGTTCAAGTATTTTGTTTTGCATCTTATTGCTCATTTTGAATTTGTCAGAGGGGTTTTGATCAACAATGGCTGTCAGTAACCTTCTCTACAGCAATATTTCTGGGAAATGGTTTGATTGCCATCATCTCTGGGTTGTTTGGTAATTTACTAGTTGATGTTCTGGGTTTAGGCCCTGTTGCTCCTTTTGATGCTGCTGCATGCTTTCTTGCCATTGGCATGGTCATCATACTGTCATCATGGACTGAGAACTATGGAGACCCTTTGGAAAACAAAGACTTGTTTGCTCAGTTCAAGGTTGCTGCCATTGCCATTGCTTCTGGTAAATCTCTAATCTTGTCTTTTTAGTAATCTGACATTTCACTATGTGGTAATTGTTGTATGGATTAAAAGTTTTATTCATAAGACAAATACCAAAGAATGTGCTGATCTGCCCATCCCCCGTTGTCTCTGATACCTTCTTCTTGATTGTTATTTCTGCTGACATCTTCCCCTGCATCGATTATACCCTTTGAGTGAGAGCTGTCTGTTTGACTTGTTCATGTGAACTATGACCCATTTTAGATATAAGGATCAATTGTTTTCTATAGTTTTCTTCTATCTACCCCATCATGTTAGCCCTATCACTAACCTTGTCTATTTTATCCTTTTTGATCTTTTGGAAAGTTCTATTAATATCATTTTCTATGTTGATCAGATGAGCAAATTGCATTGTTGGGTGTCATACAGTCCCTATTTGAAGGTTCTATGTACACTTTTGTCTTTCTCTGGACTCCTGCTCTAAGCCCAAATGATGAGGAAATTCCACACGGGTTCATATTCGCAACATTCATGCTGGCTTCAATGTTGGGAAGTTCATTTGCTTCTCGACTTATGGCCCGCTCATCCCTGAAAGTTGAGAGCTATATGCAGATTGTTTTTGTACTATCTTCGGCTTCCCTTCTGATTCCCATTTTTACAAATGTATGCTGTGGATTCTTTAATCTTTTTGTCTTTCTTATCCAGGTCAATTTTACATTTACCTATAGTGCCGTGGAAACACTAGTGATTCTAATAGGTTTTCTGTGAGTTTGAACAGTTCTTGGATACACCTTCTGATGTGAGAGTTGGAAGCATCTCATTTTCTGGGTGTCTTCAGCTCATTGGTTTTTGCACGTTTGAGGCCTGTGTTGGGATATTCTGGCCATCTATGATGAAGATGAGATCCCAATACATTCCGGAGGAGGCTAGGAGCACCATCATGAACTTCTTTCGCATTCCTCTCAACATCTTTGTCTGCATCGTGTTGTACAATGTGAGTTCCAACATTCTTCCAGGACAACGTAATACTATTATTCTCCTCTCATGTTTCTAAAAATCAGTCTGTATCCTTTTTGAAGGTTAGTGCGTTTCCCATTACCATCATGTTTGGCATGTGCTCGATGTTCCTCTTCATGGCATCTGTATTGCAGAGGCGACTCCTGGTGATTGCAGAGAACCAAAAGTCAAGTAAGTTCTTTGATTGTCTTTGAATCCCATTTGCTCAATTATCATCATTTCTGTTGGTTCCCCTGAAAACTGAATTATTATGTTATATATTCATATATAATAAACTAGATTTGTGTTAAAAGACCTTCCTTACAAATACATTGCTTTTGTTATAGAATCACAAGATTGGACAACAACGAGGGAGAGAGTTTCTGAGGCACAACCACTTTCTGTTTGATTCCCCTTCACAAATAAACGCCTGGAAATTTTTAAGATTGCAACCGTGCATCTTCTCATTACAAACTGCAATCTGATTAATAAGGAAAGGGAAGGATTCTCCGTTGAGCTCTTCTTCATATGATAGTTAAGGTTTTGATAGATTTGCAGGCAGTGAGTTTAATGTATTAGAAATGATTGCTAGTGGAAGAATGACAAGACTCACTGCTTTTAGATAGTGTTTTTGCGAAATACAGTAGACTGATGCTGCACATCTGTTCAGTATATCTCGTCTGATGTTAACGTTCAAAATTTTGTGATGCTTTTAAGGTTAGTATATATAACTTATTTGCCTAGATAAGTAGATAATTCTCAAGTGTTATTACATTGATCTGTTTAGATTAATCCGCCGCAATTCATCTCATAATTTGTTTATTTTCTGGATTTGGTTCCAAATCTCTAGTGCAAAATCAAGATATGTCAACCTATTTGCAGAAGGTAGAAATAGAGTTGGCAATTCCATTTTTCTGGATATTCTTGGTCAAACAATAAAAACAATTGTAGTCTATCATTTATATGCATGTTTAATGAAAGTTTGAAGCTCTCTGACTGAAGAATGAAGTTAATTTCTTATCAAATTTGGAAATTATTAGAGATGATAATCCCAGAAGACTACCATGTGAGAGGAGACAGGTCTCTCTGTTATATCATGTCCTGTCCACATGATAAATGGATTGAATCGATCCATCCAATAATATTTGATGTCTGATGAAACATCCCCACTCTTCCAATTCCTCTCTTCTCTTCATACCCACTTGAATTCATAGCTGGGAATGACCAATCCAACTGGCCATGTGCCAATTCTTTAACCATATGTATGATTTTTTAAATTCTCTGTCCTAACCCATTTGAGTATAGTACTTTCCTTTTGTATCCTGAGACTTTTGCCATACAATTGGATCTGTTATTGGAAATTGATTTGCTGATCTCCACCATCCATTCTGTTGATCTCTGGGCATCTCACTTTATGAGTTTTGACCATTGAACCATTCTTCGTTATAATCATTAACTTGTTAATTTTCCTATAAGAGGGCATTAAAGTAAATTAGACTTCAACTTGTCTTCTTTTGCTTCACCGATTTGTCTTCAGACATTTAGGCTCTTATTCACCCTCTAGACCCTTGATTCACTCCTAATTTTGAGAAAGAGAAAAAAAAAAAAAAGGCTAAGTTCTCGTTGCAGGAGAAATGGCCAATCTTAAAAGTCCTAGATTTCATTTCTTGTGTGCCTTTCAGCTTCTTCTGTTACTGCAACTACAAACCGAAGTCTTCTGCTATCAGTACAAAGTTGGAGATTTAGATGCTTGGGGCATTCCCACTTCAGCAAATCCTCTTGCCTATGCCAAATGGTCCAAATATCACACCTTCGCCATTGGAGATTCCCTCTGTAAGTTCCCATTCTTATTTATTCTCTCATTTTCTGATCTTTCATCAATCATCATGTATTCTTCTTACATTATTGCAGTGTTCTTGTACCCACCGAGTCAAGATTCAGTGATTCAAGTAACAGAGCAATCCTACAACTCATGTAACATAACTGATCCAATCCTGTACATGAACAATGGAAACTCTCTTTTTAACATCACTTCAGAAGGGAATTTCTATTTCACTAGTGGAGAACCAGGGCACTGTCAAAAGAAGCAGAAACTGCACATCACAGTCGGAAATGTATCTGCATATTCTCCTTCTTATGGCCCAAGTGCACTTCCAGAAATTGCACCCTCTTACACAAATGAATTTGGCTCAATTCCACACCCACCGTCTTCTTCACCATCACTAAGATTCTCAGTCGCTGTAACAGCTGTTATCGGATCGGTGGCATGTGCAATAATCAGCGGCATCATGTGACCAGCATAATTATTTTCAGAATCCAATTACTTTCTTCTTCATTTTTTTGCATTTTTCTATATCATTGGTACCTATAATATATTGGTATTGTTATTCTTTAATACAACTTGAGAAAATAAAATGTATCTGTATGTGTTTGAATTGCCAGAGCATGTAAAAACGAATCTATGAGCTTGCGAAAAAGAAAGTTTCCCACTTCCTCGTTTGCACATTTCTAAGAAAAGAAAATGTCAATTTCCAGATTATAAGAAAGAGAAACTTTCTTTTACAGAGAAATTGGAATTCAAACAACACCGTTACACCGCCTGATATTATGGAGTTGGCAAAGGCTTTCTACATGTTAATTAATTTATAATTGCCAGCTGTTTCTGAACTTTGTGCCGACAACTTCTCTTTAGATATCTCTGTGGGTTCTCTTATAGATGTAAGAGCCTCAAAAACAAACAGAGAACTTGGAATTCGCGAGAAAAGAAATTATACATTTAGATGGATTTTTAGCTGCTCTGTAAAATACCATCTCCTCATCTTTCTTTGCCTGCCCTACCCAAAAAAGAATAAAGTTGAACGATTAAATAATGATAATGGAACCCGGTACCCGTTAAAACTGTTCAAATTTACACGCTATATCAAATGGGTTACAGAATTAGTAGTAGGCTAAGATGTAGAACGAAATTTCTTCTATTTCTCGTATGTTAACTTAGAAATGAAAAAGCGAGAGAGAAATTCTGGCTATAAATAGCCAAGAATACAGCTGAAAGCATTATTCAGTTGACCATATCAGCATCTACAGCCATTGGCTTCTCTTTAGAAGTGTAGGCAAACTCAGAAGCAGTCAGCTGCTCTGCCAACTGCATTGCAGAGGACCTTGATTCAAAAGGACTCCTTGTTTGACTAGCATTGGAGTCTATTTCCATTGCAGAAGCTCTAGGAGGGGAAGCCGGCTGCACTTCAACTTTTGGGTATGCGGCTTTGAACCTTGCCCGTAGGCCCTCATCAACCAACCGTACTCCTTCCAATTGATTGCCGAGTGACATCCACCTGATTAAAAACGACGAAACTAAGTTCAATGAAAGAAGCTAAAGAAAGGATCTCAAGTGTTATGACTTTCTTTGAAGACATCATAGGAAAATTGCAAAGCCTAATCTTTAACGAGTAAGAGCTGTCTTGAACAAGTGGGAGATATTTATCACTTTAATTTTGCTAAAACCAGTACAGTATTCCATAGAGTTATATTGAAGCATGTAAAAATAAAAATCATAAATATGATTCAAGAAAGCACACCCGGCATGAGTATTGTGCATGCGAGCAAACAATTCCAGCTTTCTTGTCCTGGGACTTATCCTCTCCAGCATAGGGTACATCTGCCAGAAAATGCATTCATAAGAACACAATTGTATGCATCAAGTAAGGAAGGACTAATCAATTCACATCAGAAATAACAAGTAGATGGTGACTATAGTGAAACAATGCTGCAGAAGGTAATACTTTTCACTTCACAAGGAAAAAGATTACGGCTAATGATCTGCTTCAAACCTACAATGGAATGAACAGCATTATCTCAAAGAGGCAAAACAGAATTGTAACAGACAATGAGTCAATTATCAAAAATTATGGAATGTTTTCAACAAACCTCATCTGGTTTACGGCTTGTCTCTCGAACCTCAGCAACTATGACATTGGTATCAATATTCCTATTTACTTCTGGATTCCCCTTTATTCCAACAAGGCAGTGCTCCTTGCTATGATTGAGCCAATGACCTGTCCGCCCTGTCCTAATTATTCGCTGAAGTTGATTAGTCTTCACCCATATGATTTCCTCAACACGCTTGTATCCCCATTGTTCTAAACTGCAAGAAGCATAGCATTCATATGAAGCCTATTTAGGGATTCTTTAGCAGTGATTATTAACTATGTACTAAGATACTTATAGACATGGCCAAAGATAAATGCATACCATTCACGTCCAAGCTCCATTGCACGTCCAGTTACCCAAAGGAAAATCAGACCATCAGTCTGCAATGCAGGAACATTAAGATTGCGCATCTCATCATCAGCCATCGTCCCATAAGGCAATTCCATGTGAATATCCCAGGGAGGATCTGCCATTATAACTCCAAATTGCCCTAAAATGTCCATTCTAAAAGTACGAATATCACATTGAATCCATTGTGGTTCACCAAGTTCTACTTCGGAACAATATTCAGGACGCTGAGGCTTTAATGGTTTGGGTGGGGGCAGACCAGTACCAATCATTGTAGGGGGTAAATCTCTCTCCGGATCAAGCTCATAGTGAATATACTTGCATGTCTGTAGAGACTAAGACAAACATATTACTCTTGTGATAAAAATCATATCCAACTAAAATGGCCGGCGCACAGAAAAATATTTTTACCTTCATCTGCCGGCAAGTATCGAGAAAAGAACAGTCACCAGAAGTAATGTCAGTATGTGGAGCAATTATTTGCCGAAAATGAACCTACAAAGAATTATAGTACAGAATAAGTATAAGTAACTCAGGGTCTCATTATTTAAGTTCTTATTTATATAACTTGATTCAACTCAAGAAATAACCAGCTCCAAATTAGTTGGTGTCAGCTACTTGAATGTTCCATCCATTGTGTCCCAGCCAAAGCCATAATTATAAGGAAATTTGTGTTCAATTATTTTAAACATCACCGCCCACTGAATTCTATCCCCAGGTATACCCACATCCATCATAAGATCAAATGCTACACAGTTTATATGTTCTTTGCAGACATTTCTTCCTAGCAAACTAATTCAATATCTGTTAAAACAATGTCTCTCTATTATGTCCTCCATTCCTTTTTTTTTTCTTTATTAAAGGCGCACAAACAAACATTTAAGCACTATTGCACGCTATCATTCTGTTATACTTCTATCATGCTGAATTTACAATTGACATATCCAACAAAACACTAACTATTATTTAGAAAATAAACAATGCTAACAATGTGAAACTTCCTACCTACCTTCGCACAAGCTGCGAAGGAACCAGTTTTAAGTTGGCAAGCCTCTTTAGTTAGTGAAGAACAATATTCCTTTACTTGAGAACCACCTTTGCTCTTGAACTATCAAAAAGACCAAACAAAATAAAAACCAAGTAAATATCTAATAGTAATAATCAAATGCATACAACAAACGTAAAGAAGACCAAATACCTTCGCAGCCACAGCAGTTTCCTTAGCAGTGGGTCGTTGAATCAGGGCAAATAATTCCTCACCAGTTTTTGACCTCTGAGATTCCTTGTATGTCTTCTTACTCAACATTTCTTCAATATCAATCCAATCATCCTCTGCTGTTCTCGTCGTCATCTTCTGCTGCCTATTATTACTATTCATCATCCCTCCTCGCTGCATCCCCATCATTCCTTCTCTTCCCCTGGGCCCCATCATCCCTCCTCCTCCTCTTCCGTAAATTGATGACATTCCCGCCATGTGCGGATCCCACATCTCCGACCGTTGAATTTCGAACATATCCATTGGACCTTGACTTTGATTATTCCCACCTTCGTTTACCTCTTGCTTTACTTCTTGCTTCACCAGAACACTTTCCGGCAATTCTCTCAATAAACGAATTTTATCGATACTCAAAACCATAACCCTAGATTTTCCACTAATTGACAATTCGTGAAGCTCGACTCCGTCGTTATCTTCAGCTATACTCGTCAACGCCGTCTCCACCGCCAAAATCGCACCGGACTCACCGCCGACCTCTCTCAATGCCTTCTTCTCCGCCAACGTCAAGTTCGCGTCACTCTCCAACTTCCTCGATATACTCGACGAATCTATAGGCTTGAACGGCACGCGCTGTAACAAATAGGCCGCCACCATCTCCTTCACAAGCACCATCGGACTCCCGCTCTCGTCAGCGACAAACTTCCTCGCTCTCTTCTCCTCCGCCCCCTCCGTAGACAGTAGCAAATTCTCGGCCGGCTCCTGTTTGACATTACGGTTACTGTGATTATTGTAGGGTGTCGGGGGCAAACTAGGGATTTCAGGGAGGGGAGGGATAGGGTTGAAAGTTCGGTGGTTTAAATTGGAGATGATATTGAGAGAGAGATCGAGAGAGGAGACGAGATTCGGGACTAGGTTTTGGAGAGACGAGAGAAGGTCCAGATGGGATTTTTGTTGGGTCTCTATTCGGGATTCTAGTTGAGAACGCAGCGTTTTGATGCTCGCTGCGCTGCTCTCTTCGGTTTCCATTGTCTGCTCTGCAAGTTAGTGTTTCGGAGTTCAGTGGACTCTGGTCTGTCACTAAGGCTCGGCCTGGGTTTAAGCAAATACGCAAATCAAATTATACGTACAAATTCTTTTCCTTTGCAAACTCTTATACTAACGTGGCAGCATTATATAATTATTATACTATAATTAGCTCATTTTTATTTTTCGAGTATAACAAGTGTGCTATTTGAATAATAATTTGTTGTAAACTTGTAATGCCTGCCTAGAGAAAGAATTATATACATAAGACGAAGCAACAAAATCTGAAAAAATGGATGCAAGTTTTGGTTCTAGGTGAAAACTGGGCAGCCTTCAACAACAACTCCACGGGCAGTCGGACAAGAAGCATAAGAACAACCATCAAGATCATTTCCCCACCAATCAATACTAATACTTTCTAACCCCAAACACAAATAAATAAGCACACCCATAAAAGCAAGCCCAGCATCCAGTGCACCGGAAAGAACATAATTGTAACGCTGCCATAAATCCGGTCGATATCTATACACAACAAATCCTGAAAGAAAACCCATAATTATCCAAGTTGTGTAGTTAACTGCCGTAGCTGGTGGCATCATTCCTGTAGCGCTAATTAATACCGGCATGTTGATGAGTTTAATCCATTCTTGATTTGGAAATGCCTTGGAAGCTAGCCAGACAAGAATTGGAGCTATTGCTCCGCCTAAGAAGAACCAGTTTATTGCCTCGTAAGTTCCCAAATCTCCGAAAATTCTGCGCGGTCCGATCAGTCCCCAGATAACGGATGCATCGTAGAAGACAGTGTCACTTGGGCAAGTCCAAACACTGTTTGAAGCAGTTGTCTCGCAGATGTCGGAAAT
>JAXCLQ010072156.1:0-10641 GCA_035584115.1 Cedrela odorata
CATTTTATATATAATACTTATATATATACGCAACTGTATATGCAAAATGATATAGATGCCATTTTATTAATCATAAATTAATTTACAATAATTTACAAAAATTATATATGCATAAAGATGATATCCCTAGACCGTATGACACGATTGGTTCTAGGGCATATCTCCAACAGTGGGATACCGTAAATATGATTTGTGGATGTAATTATATTAATATAATAATAAATATCTAAAATTTATTATTAATATATATACATATATATATTAAAGTAATGTGTGTGTGTATATATATATGTAATTATCTCTCTCTTTATTAATATAAATATGTATATATGTTAATTTGATTAATGTGTATATATATATGTATTATTGTAATACATGCAATTGATTAAGAGCAATCAATTAATGAATTCAACAACCTAAACCATGACTCATTGTGGTGCATTTAATTCATATGATGATTTGTAGAATGCAAGTCAGTTAATTAACATAGGTGGTAGTTGGTGGATTTCAAAATTGGACTTGAAATGAAACACTGAAAAGTGTTATGTTAAATAAATTAAAAAGTCAACAGTATGTATGCATTCATTTTTCCTTTTGAAAAACCGAGAGTGTGTTTTCTTCTTCAAAAACCGAAAGAGTTTCTTCTTCTTCTTCTTCAACCTTAGTTTATTGAAGCAAGCTTAGGTTGTAAACCAAAGCAAAAACAGAAGAGAGAGAATGAAGCATCTAGATAGAGAAAGCTTGGTAAGCTTGTAGAAGCTTAAACCAAAGCTTGAAGATCCCAAATAAGCCAGAATCGACATCATCACTTCGATCTATGGACCACCTGAGGAAGCAAGTAAAGGTGTTCTCTTGCTGCACAGGATCACAACAAAAGAGTAAGACTTTTAAGCTTGTGTTTTGAATTTTAAAATAGTTTTGAAAGCCAAAACATGCATATGTGCATGTCCAGATCACATGGGAAGCCATTTCTGCATGGCCAAGTGATGGTTATGGCTCCCCTACGGTGATTGCTTGCCCGGAACTTAATTCTGCTTGTTGCACTTCCGCTGCTCACAAAAACAGAGCATGCTTGGGTCATTGTTCCGTTCAATTGAAAAGTTTGAAAATGCTTTAATCTATTTAAGTATATATATTCTGTACCACATCACATGTGCAAACTTATATGATTTACTTACTGAGATTATATCTCACTCTTTATTGTAAAAATTTTATTTTCAGATAATAATACATAGAAATGACAAAGGACGCTTACAAGGTTAGTTAAGTATAGATAAAAATCTTAGTTATATGTGTAATTAATAGAGTAATTATAAGTATGAGAACTAGTTATATAGATAACTCTTTGAATGGGTAAGGAATTTAGAAATTGTAGATATTCAAGAATCATGTAATAGTAATACTCTTTGTATAATGATTGATTAAGTATGAGAATGGGGTGTTACAAGAGTGGTATCAGAGCCAAGGTTTTAGGTTTTGTAGACTCTAGTGATCAGATAATGATTTGAGGTTCGTCGATATTAAGAATGACTGAAAAATTTGAGTATATAAACATTTAGATTAATAGGGAAATCAAGGTTTGAAATTCAGAAAATCGATGAGAAAATATAATTATGACAACGAGGGATAGTGAAGAAAGTATTAATAAGTGTATATACAATATTGTTACTTGTGAAGAAAGTATCGATATATGTGAAGAAAGGATCGATACTTTGTAAGTAAAAGAGTTCAAAATTATTTATGAACTCGCCCAATCAATACCTTAAAGAGAAGAGATCGATACATAAAGGTAAATGTATTAATGCTTAGTGTCAAATAAATTTTCAAAACCAAAATTTTAATGAATGGATTGATACTAGGGCTTAAAAAGTGTCGATACATTGCAAATCAGAGCTCATGTCAAGATTTTGTAGACTTTGGGTTAGTTAATAAATAAAAATGCTAAGCAAATTTTTAGTTAGTGTAGTTTTAACTTCGGTATATCTATGATAATTTCATGGAATTTATTTTATTTGATTTTGGTTTGTAAATATGGTAAGGACAAAATATGATTGATGGACTGGTAGAAGTAGAAGTGAAAATGGTATGATTAGGGGAGCCCTCGTAAAGGACTTGATAAATTTGTACATAGTTAGAAAGAGAGTAAAACTAGCAAGAATTATTCTCCGTTATTCCCATATTGAACTGGGTATAGGGCAACTGAAGAAGTGAAAAAGAAAGTCCTCCTAAGAATACAGGTGTATAAAAAGGGTGTGAATTATAATAAATTATTGGTGAGACATTTGTATTGGAAGAAGAGGTATTACAACACCTATAATATGAATAGGTATTGGGTGAAGATATTAAGGAAAATTTTTCTGGAAGACTAGTTCAAGTGAAAAAAAAAATAGCAATGAAGGATCGAGAAGATTGGATCCTTAACCGAATCGCATGGGTGAATTCTTTGAACCCAAGACTATTAAAATTAAAAATGGCAAAATGGTTAAAAATAAATAAATAAATAATAGAGTTAAAACTTTAGAATTTGAAACCCAAGATTATTAAAGTAATGAAGATATAGTTTTAGTGTGTACAAGTGTAATTTGATTGCTATTTCATTTAAATTGGTATTAATGTTTAGAAAAAAATTAGAAAAGTTTATGAAGTAACGTATATTTTGAATGACTGAACGGCAGTTACAAAGTTAAAATGGGCATTCCATAAATTATACTTATAATTTCATTGGGTAATAAGTTTGTTGAAAATGTTATTTTCAATTCCATGATACTTAAATGGATAAGCAAGGTGTCTAATTCCATATAGTGTAATAATGAGATGTGAAATTATTTAATATTGTTTATGCAGTAGACTAGTCTGAATCCTTATTGTTTAATTGAGATGATGTGTTGATTTGATTAAGTTTGAATCTTGGCAAAATAGAACTAGTTTCGATTATGGGTAGGCCGAGTTTGTGTGAAGGAAATTAGGAGTGTTAATTATTTTATTCCATAATCATTTTGCTAAGATATATTGTCGTCTTATTGTAGACCTAGCAATGGTGAAATAATGTGAGATATGAGGTTAGACTTAATGTTGGTTATATTGCTACTAGCAAAAAAAATAAAAATAAAAATAAAAGAGAGGTAATAGTATTACAATTATTGAAGACATAAGACAATGTTAGATAGGTAGCAAAACTTAAGAGAAATTTTATTTCATTTATGTTACTGGATAAATTAAGAACTAGTTTTAGAGCTGAAATGAGATTTTGAGGATTTCTTTTGTGGTTTGTTATAAGTAATTATAGTATGTAATTTTTCTTAAAAGGTAACTCTTTTGTGTATAGTTATAGTTTCTTTTAACTAGGGGAGCATGGGGTGTGAAGTCATATTATGATATTAATCATATGAATTGTAAAGTGTAAAGTTTTAATTTTTATTAACTATTAACTTCAATTGGTTGGCTAATTTCTGGTCCTTTATAAGTGGCCATGTTTGAAATAAATAGTATTTCATAATGTAATATAGTGACTGAGATGTCGGGACAATTAAGTTGTTAATTAGAGGAATTCGAGTGGGTTAAGAATATATGTGCCACAAAGTTATGATTAGTGGCATGGGTTCAATGGAAAATTTTTAGTGGAGATAGAAAGTTGAGTATGATAGAAGAATATTGGTAAGTTGAGGTAAGTTTTCAATTTTAAGACTTAGAAATACAGACTTGCAATTTATACTATTGATACTCTATTATAAAGATAACAAGGTGTGGTAAATTATTAGATAATGTTTGACTTGTTTTAAGTATAAAGTGCGAAAAGTTGTTTGCTAATACATTCTTACTAGAAAGTTATATAGAGAATGTTGGGATGTTTTTTTTGTAGACATATTGGGGCTGTTTAAGATGATACTTTTCTTGTTTCGAGTGTAAGAAGTAAGGACATACAATTAAGGAATGTCTAACTAAAAGAGTAGGTTGTAAAGATAGCATGGGAAAAGTGATAATAAAAAGCAAAAGGTATTGGGATGAGTTTACACTCTAACTAAGCAAGACGCATAGGCGTCCAATAAAGTGGCAACATGTATAACAGTTCTCTTTAACCCAAAAGTTTAAAGTATTTGATTCTGGGGTTACACATTCATTTGTGGCTTGTACTTTTATTTGTTCTTCTGATGAATATGTTATTTGTGTTCCTACTCCTATGGGTAAAAATAATTACAAATTATATTTACAAAGATTGAGAGATTAGTTTTGAAGATAAGAATATTATAGTTAATTTATTGCCGTTGGAGATGCATGATTTTGATGTTATCTTGGGAACGTATTGGTTGGCCGCCTATCATGCGGTAGTGAATTGTTTTACTAAAGTAGCAGTGGTTAACATCTCAAGCCAATTAGAATTTAGTTTCAGTGGGAGACAATTTGTGATAGATCAAGGGTTGTTTAATGTGATTAAGGCCACAAAATTACTAGGAAAATGGGTGTGAAGAGTTTCTTAGCTTATGTGATTACCAGAGAATGAATCAAGCCACAATAAAGAATAAACATTCTATGGCAAATGAGATAGTATGAATGATGAGATTGCAGAAGAGGTTGATTGAGGATATTGCTCGCAATGGTAGTGTTTTAACAAATTGTTATTTGATTTGTTCCTTATGGGGAAATATAATAAAATTTCTTTTAAAAATATTTATGCATGTCTTAGGCTAGAAGTGAGATCTTAGATTAAAAATATTTTTCTTTAGCTAGTAGGAGATACAAATGAAAATAAAATTAGTGAACGAATCCAAGTAAACTATATAAAAGGATTAAGTAAGATGTTGAGGCTTGTAATTGGGTCATGAAATGTTTTCCTCATTTCTTAAATAATTTTGTAATTATTTATGATTTATAAAATGTTAAGGAAATTTTTAAAATTATTATTTCGAGTTTATGCTAGTGTTAAAAAGGAAATTTATGATTTTTGTGAAATAATTTATCTTGGATTATATTATCAAGTGGCTTTTGTTACGAGACTATTTATGAGTTTAGTCTGTAAATAAGAATATAGCTCAAATCTTATTTATTCTTATAAGAAACGATAAGAAATAAGAATTTTGTTTTACGAGATTTATAAGAATTGATTACTAAGAATTTTAATTCATTGATAGAGAGTGGAGCCTAAACGGTAAATATATGAGGTCAATATAGAAGTTCATTTTAGGTTCTTTTATGAGAAGATTTTTGAGAAGATTGGAGAAGTATTATGAAAAAAAGAAATTTAAGATCATAAAAGTAATGAAATTTTATTTTTGGATGAAGGCTAAAGGTGTTTAAGAAAGATGATAATTTTCTTTAAGGTGTAAAATAGATGTTTTAGATTGCATTAAATTTAGAAAGATTCGAAATATTTACTGACATGTTATACATAAAGAGGAATACATAGTTTCCTATGTTAAGAATTTATAGTCATCTATTTTATTTAATAAATTTTTAATGATTAAGGAGTACGATTGGGAAATTTTACAAGTAAAGATATGTTTATCTCTTTGATACTTGGAAGACAAAGTTCATAGTTGAAAAATATATATATATATATACATCAAAGACAATTTATAAAGAAAAATTAATTGGTGAGTTATTTAAGAGATTTCAATTGAGAATTTATTTATATCAAATGTATATTTATAAGAATATTTTAGTATTTGTAATGATATTGAATTATATATGCAAAATTTATGATAGTAGACTTGATATGATTGATAGGGTTTGTAATTGAAGGAATATTGATTATATGTATAAGATGCTGCAAAAGAATTATGCGAGGTGAATAGGAAAAGGGATTTGGTTACTAAGTATAACTTGAATATTATTTTATAGAATTTCTTTATATTAATGAAGTTATTTTAACGAGGTTGAAATGACATGTAAGTTGGTATTGTATCTGCTTAAGGGTTTGAAATTCGATTTTTGTTTGGTGATTAAGATATTATTGAATATACATGTCTGTAACTTAAATTTGAAAAGATTTAGAGTAACTAATGATATAGTTAAAATTGATACTACTTTGTATGATTTTATATATAGTATATAAATATATTAGTTTGTAACTGATTTTAAGGTCCATATAGCGGAATTATAAGATATTATAAGAAGTATGTTATTTAATTATTTAATATTAATACATGTATTATTTTATAACATAGAGTAGATTGAGAATAAAAATATCAACAAATATTTTGAGTAATTTGGTTTAATAATTTGATTGAGAAAAATTATTCTTGGATGTTCCTAAATTAAACAAAAGTTTTATTACAGTAAGTATTATAGACTATAATTGAATTGAAAATATACAATTCTTGATTGATATGAATGAGATGGTTAGAAGTTTATCTTAAGAATATCAAAAGTATCATATTATAGCGTATCATTTAAGAATTAAGATTTGTATCTACAAGGAATTTTGCTTATGAAGTTATGAAAATTTAAATATGAAATTATGCATTTTATAAGTAGAGATTGACTAAGGTAATGACGTATAACAATTATTGATGGAAGAGTTTGACCATAACCATGTTTAATAATTTATAACTATTGAAATTCTTTGCATAAGTAATATATATTACTCAAGATATAAGTAAATATATTTTGACATTGTGATGAGACAATTGTTGACTATTAAGGGATCAAGGTGATTAGAATTAAATTAAATTATATTATAAAGACAATGTCTCTAATATCTTAGATTTAGATTTTAAATATACATGTTGTATGTTATATTGACCTTAGTCAATCTGTAATACGTAGAATTTGTAGAAGTTATTTATCAGTTCTATTGTATTGTAAACTAAGGGATAATGATGTTACATTTTAGAATAAGGGATGATCACAATAAAATTTAAGCATCAAGATCATGTAGGCTTTAAGCTTAAATATAATAATTGGACTACAAGTTAATAAGATATATGTTTTAATATTATATGATTTTTGAAACTTGTTATGTAACACCCGCAATTTCTTTTGTATAACACATAGTTATGTTTAGAAATATACTTTTTAGAATATAAAGTATTAGAATTTTGAGAATTAATATAAAGTAAATTTGTAAGGGTATTTTTGTATGTTTGGAAAATGTAGTAGACATAAAGGATAGAAATGTGAATTTTATTGTTAACAAGGTCATTTTTGAAATTTTAGATTATAGATTAAAATAAAATTAAGTGGGCTAAGAATAGAATATATATATATATATGTATTGGGCCCAATTTAATTAGCTAAGTCCAAACCCAATTAATTAGGTCCAAATCCAATTAGTTAGGCCCAAGCCCAATTAATTATGTCTCAACCCAATTATTTAACCCCAAGCCCAAGCCCAAGTTTATATATATGTATATAATAAAGTAAAATAAATAAATAAATGAATAAAATACTAAATTTTGGCCAAAATTCTCTACACAATCCTAACCATTCATTTACTTTAATCTAAACCATTCATTTGGCACAATTCTAAGCTTGTTTTGTAAGATGGATAAGGATGAATATAATGGTTAAATTAGTGAAAAATGGGGTGGCAAGATGTGACGCATTGGATTGGTTGAATGAATCCTAACCCTCCATGTGTTGATGAGTTAAAATATTAGTTTTTAACATTTCAAAATTGAAATGAAAGAAGGCATTTACTTGAGAGAAGAGAAGGCAATTAGAGTAGTGAATAAAAGAGGAAGGAAGGAAAACAAAGAAAAAGAGAAAGGAATTTTTGTCACATGGTGAGTTTTTAAATATTAATTGATGTAAAATATTATAATTTTATGTTTGCTAAACTTAGAATATTGTTAGAAAGTATATTATTAGAATTTAAATTATTAGTTTAAGTTGTAATTTAGGGAGTTAAATATGAATAATGTTTTATATGTGTTTAAAATGAATATTATTATTATCATGTTGTAGGAATTGTGTAAATTGGTAGAGTTTTATTATCATGTGGTTATAATAGTGAAAATTGGTGGAAGTTTATTTATTATGTTATGTTAATGGTGGAAATTAGAAACTTATATTGTGTTAATGTGTATGTAGTGTTTTAAATGACAAATGGATATTGTATTAATTGGTGGAAAATTTAATGATAAAGAAAAAAATGAAGATGTAGTAATATATATATATATATTGATGTTAATTGTAGATGTTGAAATGGCGTATTGTGAATTGGAATTGAATCTCGATAACTTTCAGTAGGCCGAGTTTGTGTGATATAATTGGGAGTGTTTGGAATTTGATAATATGGGTGTTGCCAGAAAATGAATTGGCAGAAAACGATAACATTTGACGAATTCATAAATTTTTCGCCAAATATGTGTTTTTTTTTTGGAAGTCGAATATGTATTGGTATAGGTATGTATGAAATGATGGAATGGATTAAATCTAATAATAAGTCTATTTTAGGAAATTCATAAAGTGTTGAGTTTGGATAAATGGATGTCATAGGAATATGGCAGCAAGAATTAACGTGTAATTAAAATGAATTGTGTTAATTTTATTTTAGGTACATACCATTGAATAAGAAGACACTCAAGGAGAACGGGAACAGAAGTAAGTAGATCATACATGTATTTTAATGTTTTGAAACTTTGTGATATTCAATGTTATAATGAAAAATGTGATTTGAATGTTTAGTACGTCAATGCGATTTTATGAAATGATTAGTAAAATGTTTGTGAATTTGAATGTTTATGCTGATATTGCATTTACAAAATAATTATGAAATGTTGTTGATGTGTGAAATATTTGAATAAAATGCATGTTATGGCTTAGTAATTAGTATGTTATTTTGATCTAGCCTGGTCTCGAGTTAAATGCGAGGCTTGTAGGCTAGTAAGAATTCTGTTTAACGCGTCGTGCGTATTTCTGTTATATGAATATGAAAATGACCGCTATATGCAGAACACGTAATTACGTTATGAAACCGGGTCACCGTGGGTGTAAGTGACACTAACTGACTAAGCCATTTTGAATGTGTTCATATTATAAAGAAATTTATTGTTTTGATTGTTTAAACCTTTATATTCTGTATTGCATCAACATTAAAAACATGTATGATTTGCTTACTGAGATTATATCTCACTCTTTATTATAAAAAATTTATTTTTCAGATAATAGCACATAAGGGTGACTAAGTATGCGAGTGAGGATACTAGGCGTATTTGAAGTTTTTGGATATATGTAATTATAGGTTAGCTAAGTAATGTGTACAGACTTGTATGCGTAATAACTTTTGTAATTGAACTATATACAATTTGTGTAATAAAAGCAATGCATTGTATATTATATGTGAGAATGACATTTGAGGTTAAATGTATGTAAAAAGGGTGTGACAGTGAGTGGTATCAAAGCTTAGGTTAAGATTCTGTAGACTTAAGGTTAATTAGGAAGCATAGGGAAAATATTTATATATATAGGTTATAGTAATATAATAATGCATATTTGGCAATTATTTATTTTTTTATTTTTATTTTTATTTATTGAGTATAATAGCGAATATTTCATGAGATTTAACCTTATTTCATTTTGGACATAGACGGCTAGAATTAAGTACGACCTATGGACATGTGTTAATAGAAGAGAACAATGTGCTTTAGGAGATGTTCTTGTGAAAGATTTGAGGAAACTTTGGATGGACAGGGAATAGAGCAAGAGTGAGTGCTAGTTATCATAGAGGATATCAAGGAAGAAACATGTGGTCTTCGAACAACGATCTAGTCCAGAAGTTTCTGTGGAAGTTAAGAATGATGTACTTAAGGGCTTAAAAGTTTATGACAAGGGAGTGAATCAGAATAAACTTGTGGTTTGGCATATACATTGGATAAAGAGGTATAATAATGTTTTTAAAACCTTAAAAAGTTGGGCAAGAAGGGTGAATAAAAGCCTAAGGGATGGGAGTAGTAGGAGAAGACAGGTAACATTGGCGCATTTTTCCTCTAAGATAGAAATGCCTTTTGAACCGCTGAAGATAGTGAGGAATCCAAACGATTGGTGAAGTGTTGGGCCTAGACCTACTAAGATGTTTTATTTGTAGTATTGTATATTTACTCTAACTTTTTTGTAGTTATGACTTTAGTTATTGGGTTGTCCTTTTTGTTGTACATTTTATATAGATACCCTCTTAAAAGGATTGTAAATTTTATAGTTAATGTAAGAATGATCTTGTTATATTTTGATATAATGATATAGAGCATGTTATAGTACTATAACTTTGTATTGAGGAATTGTTGGATTATGTTATATTTACTTCTTAGCAGAGTGTGGATTAATAAAGAAAATTCTAATGTATTGTTGTATCCTTTAAATACTAATGACTTATATATCTCTAATATAGTTATTTCAATAGAGGAGAATGTCTCATAGAGAAAAATCAAAAGCTAATGTATCGAGTTCAAGGACCTCTCGGAATATTAATAGAGTGGGGGTGTAACACCCCCTATTCAGAGATGCTACCGGTAGGTAACGGACTCCACCGTCACCCTAAGCCTCACTCTCTCTACATGTATGAATGCTTATATTCGGTTTTTAATTCAACAAATATTGTTAATCGTAAATTCATAAATTACTTATATATAGTAAATTGAGTAATGATATACAAAAACTTTCAATGTATTACAGAAATTTATACAATGAAATAAATGATGCAAATGA
>JAXCLQ010072157.1:0-10640 GCA_035584115.1 Cedrela odorata
TTAGATATATATATACATAAGGATGATATCCCTAAACCGTATGACACGATTGGTTCTAGGGCATATCTCCAACAGTTCTTGCAAAAATTATGAATCGTCCACTTATTCCAGATGTCTCAAAAATCATTCTAGAACATCAACTTCATATTGCACTTGCAAAGCATGTAGTTACAATGAATGAAATGACTTTAATTCTTTGTTTAATTAATCAATTTTTCTTTTACTCAAGACCAAAATAATCTTTAAAAACTTTATGAGATGAGACAACCCACAAACTCCTGTCACCAAAGATAGATTTTATGGAAGCATATAGAGAAGGAAAATATCAAAATTTATTCAGTATATAAGTACCAAAATTCCTGTCACTAGAATCCAAATTGCATGTGCAAACAAAACTAAATATTGCAAAGATATCATGCATTGTAGTTGTGTAGACAGGGAGGGTATTATAAAATACAATATTAGGGATACAATCACTTTCCAAACCTCTCTTCAATCAACTTTTTACCCTCCTCAACCTTCCCTTCTCTACACCAACTACTCACCATTATACAAGTACTATAATTATCCAAAGCACCATCTCTTTTACACATTTTATCATACAAATTACGTGCAATTTCAAGTTTTCTATGCTTCACAAGAAGAATAAGTAATGAAAACAACACAGTTTTTACCAACATAAATTGGTTTCAACATAAATATGACAAATCATACAAACAAATCAAAGTAGTAATCAATATCAAGTGAACTAACCATGGGTCAGAGAACAAAAACATGCGTTCTTCGGAGTACAAAAAACGTACAAAAAAATTAAACTCTACAAAAAAAAAATAGAAGAAGTAATCAAGATCTAGTGAACTAACGACAGTTTTAATGAATTCTTCGGAGTACGCAATGGCACAGATTAGGACAAAGACACGGAAAGGAGTGGCGAAGCGAGACGATCCAGGGCATTGAGTAAAGGATTTGGCTTTGGCTTTAGTTGTTAAATGATGAAAGCGAAAGATTTTGGTATTTTGACTAGAGTATTTTTAATCGAAGTGTTGAGGGAAGTAAATAGGCCAAGTTCGGGAGGGAAAACATAGAAATAAAAATTATAGTATAAAACGACTTCGTTTTGTCCTAAATTTTAATCTTTAAATGTTTTAAATAAATTAAAAAAATAAATATATATCAAAATGATATTATTTTAATGTATCAAAACGGTGTCATTTAAGTATTAGATACTATAGTGTCGAGGAGACAAATACTATTTACGAAGTGTTAGAAAATGCTCATACTATTTAGAAAGTGTTAGTAAATACTTATATGTTAAAAACGGAAAAAGATAATTTTAATGTGATTCCTTCACACTTTTTTCAAAAGTATCAAAGACTTCGGTATAAGTAAATGACATATTTTTAGTACTGCATTTTTATGCATTAATAACTTTTGCATTTAAGGAAACTTTTTTTGACATCACTCCACACACGTTCGAGTTTGGGAATAAGCTCACCATTAACATTTCTCTTTGTGGGAACAAATAGACTTTCATTAACAATATCCCACTATATCAAAATTCTCATCCTAGTTTTCGTGCATAGTCATCCCATAAAAAAGAGTGGTCAAAGTTTGACCTGGCTTAATGTTTCATAGGGTTACCATGACCACTCTTAGACAATTAAGTCCTCGTCAACAATACTAAGCTCTAATACCAATTGAAATTATACATGACCACTCTTAGGCAATTAAGTCCTCATCAAGAATACCAAACTCTAATACCAATTGAAATTATATCCAACTAAATCAAGAGAGTGGAGGGAATTGGGTATTTAAAAATTTAGTTGAGTAATGTGTAACCCAATATCGATAATATTGCAATTCGAGGAATTCAATACACAATTGCATTCAGCAACAATTAATAAGAATTAAGAATGTAAATAAACTATGAATACAATGAGTTAAAGAAAATAAGAAAATCAAACACGATAATTTTTACGTGGTAAAATAACTCCAAGTCTACGTCCACACCTCAAAGCTCCAAGCTTGAGAATTCCACTAATTTTTCCTTCAAACCCAAAAGAAAATAATTACAATGCCAAGTGGTCTTGACGAGTGCTACTTAAAACTTACAAGAAGATCACTTCTTGTTGGTTATATCCCCTAGATCCAATAGGAACAAATATATAATTATACATTATTGTATTGATTAATAAAATTGGCAATTTATTTATAAGTTTTCTCTATGTTGACTATTTATATATAAAGTCCTTAGAATGACAATTAGAAGAATTAACTTAAGTTTAATTTATGAGATCTCCTCAGTCTTAAATATTCTCGATCGTAGGATTATCAATATTAGGACATTAATAAATTCAAATTAGATTAGCATGTGTTATATCTGCTTCCTTGGAGAAGGAAGGTAGCTGATCTCATAAACTACTAGTGAAGGTGTTCACTTAGTCTAACATATAGATGCTTATTAGAGAATAAGTTCATCGAACTGACCCGCTTGAGAAACCCATATGAAGTATTATCCACATGTCTATGGGATTTCTCTCAGTTACGATGGTATGACTGATCTTTAGACTTGAGATCTTCATGGTACCTTGTTTGTAGATCATATATGCTTTGACATTATACCTTCGTCGTCTATAGCTAGAATGCGCATAAGGTAATGATTGGGCAATATAGGAAATACACAAAAGTTGTGAGAGATCAATAAATGATCCGGAGCTATGGACAACATAGAGTCAATATCCCAGGGGGCAGTATTTTAACATAAGTGATAATATAAGTCCATAGCTATAGAGAGTTCTGAAAAAAGTTTTAAAAACTCTAAAATTATATTATCAGCTTCAATCAAAAAATTTCAATAACCATGATTTAATAGAGTAGATATTTTCCATAATCTAGAATTTTTTGTGGGATATGTACAAAACGAAATGATTGTATCATACGATAATCGTATACGGATTAGGTTTTACTAATTTAATATTCTTTTTTCATTGGGGGTCATGATGCATTACTAGATGCCGCTCATGATCTATGGAATTTAGTTTCTTAATTAAGGAGTTAATTGAGGATAAATTAATTATATTAATTTATTTAGACTTAAGAAGTTTATAATTAATTCCATTGCCAACATAAGAAAAAACCTAATAGGTCACACACTAAAATGCATTGAGGAATTAAGGTTAAATCATGTAAATTAATGATTATGGACTTAATTATTAAATTCATAATCTTTAAGAGTTTATTTAATAGTTTCTAAAACTATTTGAGGTTAAATAATAATTATACAAAGTATTTGTATTTAATTATAGGTTTCCTAATTTAATTAAGATGATATTATTTAATTAATTAGATTAATTAAATAATATTTAATTTTAAAATTGATTAAGATAATATTATTTAAGTGATTAAATTAATTAAATAATATTTAATTAAATAATGACTTTTTAAATTAGGGTTTAAAAAGTTTCAAAAATATGAAACCTATATAAATCCCAATTTTGGCCATAAAACGCACATGAGTGTGAATGATAATTTTCTTCAAAAGTTGAGAGAAAATTATCTTAGCCAAAAACTCTATTATTTGTCTCCTTTCAAGAACTAGCATTCTTGAAAAGACACTGTACATAATTAAGATTTAGGAAAATCTTAAAACGCTAATTCTCTACCTTGTGTGAATTATCTTAGAGGCCACACACTTGGATGGCTGAGTGTTTGTGCAGTCTTTGTATTTGAGCCATAATTTTTGGTTTTAATATCGGATTAATGCGATTCAAAAAGATCTAAAAAGTAGACTCGAGGATCTACAACTTTGTATTTCACAGAAAAATTCAAATTTGGACGTTTTGAAGGTCTAAACAATATTCCAATTTACGGATCTGTAAAAAATTTTAAAAGTATTAATCTAATTTTGTTGGTGGTGAAGATTTAAGGTAAGATCTTAATTCAATTCTTTATTTTGTTAATATTATAAAGTATGTTAAAATAGTATGATCTTGGTATAGAAATTAATGAATATTTAATTAATCATATTAATTAAATTAATTTTTAATTTCCGCTGCATCTAATATGCATAATTCCCAACACTTCTGAGTGCCACTTAAACCGTTACAACCAAGTGAGCTTAAGTGTCTCACAAAGAAAATGCAATCTTTTTTTCTCCCATAAAGTTTACATATACATATAATCTTGATCAAAGAAGTACATCAAGTAATATACAAATACTCTCCCTGTTTATTACAAATGAAATATAGAGTGTGAAGAAATTGATATTAGATTTGGAAATAGAAGCTCAAAAACCCAAATGAAGTGAAAGAATAATATAAACAAAACCATCCCACAATGTGTTTTTTCACATATGTATTTCTTGTCAAAAAATTAATTTGGGCTAAATTTAAAGGCAAAATAAAAGTATTCGTTATAGACTTTCATGACACAAGATAGTCCTAGTCTTTCAAAACATAGTTGTTAGCTTTGCCTTAAGAAAATAGATAGTCCAGTTTTCCAAACTGGATTATGTTGTTGGGGTAATATCTATAGAAAAATCACCCAATGAACCAGATGTCCCATAATTTCCTAAACATGAGAGTCTTGTTTTGGATAACCCAAAACTGTAATGTGTTGTTTTCACATCTTAGTGTTTGGCTTAAAAAAAATATATTTGTCCTTTCGTTTAGTTTCGTTTGGTCTAAGTATCTAGAGTCCGTTTACCATGAAGATGATACAGTATTTTTCAAATCTAGCTTAGAAATATTTAAAAAAATACATAATATGTGATTTTGAATGAAAAATTATTTTGAGTTTATATGAACAAATATAAACCAACTTAACGACACATCAAACCTTAGGGCTAGTAGTCTAAGAGTTTCTTTCTTGTTTTTTTACAAAAACATTTTATTTTAGTTAAATTCCTTAAATATATCCAAAATAAGAGTATTTTAATTGAAATATAACCACTTTTACATATGAATTACATAAATTCATTTTGGCCCCAAAACCCGAAATTTACATAGAAAATGACTTATTTTTTATAGCATGAAGGGAGATTCATGGATCTTCGAAGCACATGATAGTATCACAACTCTCTCACAAGCCTTTCTCTAGGTTCAAAGTGAGAAAGCATTGTTTCTGTATAAAACCCTAATCCTTCATTTCGATGTAGAAAAAAAGGTTTTTATGGACATCATTAACCACCACAATCTCGACATTAAATTGAAGAAGTTCCGGGAAGGCGATTATTTTTTTGTTCGGTCACAACCCCCAATACCATAATTCTGACCACATTGCCATAAGAAGATCCACATTTAGCCGGTCAGAACCTTTAGATCGCAATTGGCGGATTACTGCTATATAAATTACCATATTGTTATGTCCAACCTATTTAAACAATTAAATTAGCTTTCTAGTTGCTATCTCTGTCTCTCTCACCTTTCTTGTGTTTGCTTTGCATTAGTTACGGAATCTAACTAGCTCCCACACGTAAACTCAAATTCACGTATCGTGTTAGTATTTTATATGACATTGGTCCTTCATTAAAGCCAAACAAAATTGTAACAACATTAACTCTTAGGCTTAAAGACATTCAGAGGAGTGTTGGGCCTGACTTCCGGTTTAAAAAAGAGGAGTAATATTGCTTGCCAGTCTGATCTTGCTGAGGACAGTATTAGATACGACCAAGAGTGTCACCTCAGCATTCTCCATCAACCAATCAGAATATGCCAAATAGGAATCAACCTTTTCTGCCATAACAATAGTAGTCTTTTATAAAGAAAATCCTTGTTTTAACTAAATTTTTTAATCTATCCAAAACAAGAGACTTTTTTTTCATACATAAATTACATATTTTATTTGAATATAATAACAAATTTATTTTTCCTTAAATTTATATGTTTTAAGGTGAAAAGGAGTTATTTTTAGGTAAACATCACAATATGATATTAGGTAGTGCGCAACATTCATAACTTATAAAAAAAATTAATATTTTGCAGCAAAGGAAGAGCCTTATGATCACCATTTGACCTACATTAACCTAGCTTAGGCATAAAACCATCTTTCTTCCTATGACCCTAGTTCTTCCTCCTCTCATCCAAAGTGTATTGGGTTCCCATGTATTTTTTTGTACGATAGTAAATAGAGAGCATTTTTGGCTACTCAGTTCACACCAAAAGGTCTTAATTGACCAGTCAAAACACTATGATGGCAGTTAGGGAATTATCACTGTACATACTACGAGCTAATGAGACTCTGCCATGTAGTGACAGAGCTTTTCTGCCAAAAACACGTCATTGACTCCACTAGGTAGTTATGCTAAGAATTTTCGATGGTTGGAACACGAAGGACAGGAAACATTTCAAAAAGACAATGATGAAGGCCACGGCGAGTGTACTCTAACGCCCAAAATTTTAAAATTTTTTAACTATTATGTGTACTATTTAAAAATTTTAATTAAATAATTTGATATTATTTATTTAATTAAAATTTTATGTAACTTTAAATTTTTAAATAAATAACTAAATTTTGAGTTCAAAATAATGTTATTTGTTTAAACTCAAATTTATTTTCATAAAATTGGGTTATAATAGATTTTAAATTAAAGAAATAATACTTGATTAATTTTTGGGCTTTAATTAGACTTTAGATTAATGAAATAGTACTTAAATTAATTTTAATTTTGAATAATGAATAGTTACGCCCAAATATGAATTAGGTTCATTCAAATTATTAATTTTGGGTAATGAATAGTTAGGTCCAAATATAAATTAGGTATATTTAAATTATTTATTTTGGGAATAAATAGTTTGACCTAAATATAAATTAGGTTCATTTAAATTATTAATTTTGGGTAATAAATAATTAGGCCCAAATATAAATCAGGCATATTTAAATTATTTATTTTGGGCAATAAATAGTTAGGCCCAAAACATAAATTTGGTCCATTTAAATTATCACGAAATCTTAACTATTTATTTGCTTTAATTTTATCCATCTATTTGACACAATCTTGGTCATGTTTTGTAGTTTTAGATAAAGATAAATATGGATCAAGATAAGTGAAAAATTTGGTGGCAAAATATGGGTCATTGAATTTGTTTGAATTAATCTAAGCTCTTTATTAATTTTTGTTGGGTATAGTCCAGTATATATAAAGCCCAAAAAAAAAAAATAAAGGCCCGAAATGGCCTTACAAGAAGAGACGAATGATATTTCGAGACCAACTGCTATCTAAGGAGAGCTATTTAAGTAATAGGGAGCCTAGGTCTAGTCTAGCAAAAGAAAAAAAAGGTCTCGAATAGGCATAATGATAAAGGGTATGAGGAGGACTTTAGAAGAGATAGGAGCTGAGACCTCTCAAAATCACCAGGAAGCTCAGATCAAGTTTTATTCCATGGACGCACCATAAAGTCTTGGTCATATCTCATTAAGGTCTCGGCCACAGCTTACGAAGGTCTCAGCCAGGCAGCGCCATAGCTTATCTCAAGATAATAACGATTCCCAAACAGAGATTTCCGAGACCTCACTACAATTACGTATTAGTGAAGGATTCATCTTTTTCCCATGCATTCGTGGATTATTCCATAACAAGAATTCTTGTCAAATTAAGTTTCTTACATAATAAGAATCCTAAGATACAATGCCACCAAATCCGATAGTCGATGTTTAACCCATGGAATCTTTGTGATTCTTGCACAATGGGATTCTAGTTACTAGATTTCATAGTATCCTGCCATATTAAGGAGATAATAACATTTATAAAAGAAGATCAGCTATAACCAGGTATGATGACTTAAACTTTGGTAAAAAATACTATAATCCTCCTTTAGCTTTCTCTTTTTAATAACCACTAGTAAAACTCTAACTTAAGTTTGGAGGGTTTTCGCTTAACAACTGACTTTTCACCCTTATACCTCTTAATTGTGGTCACAGGTATTACGAGTTTGTATTAGAATAAAAAGGAAGATTTTTGCTGGTGCACAGGGTCCACAGAAGGGATTTTTGTTGCATTAACAATTTTAATTGATTAAAATAATTAATATTTGACATTTTCAATTTGGCAAGAGAAGAAAGAGAAACGTACAAGTGAGAAAAAGAAAAGGAAGAAAAGAAGAAAGAAAAGGAAAAAAAGAGAAACCGGGGGGTGAAGAGAAAGAAGGGGGGAAGAAGAAAAGAAAAGAAAAAGAAAAAGAAAAAGAAGGAAGGAAAGAAAAGGAAAAGAAAAAGAAAAGAACGAAAGAAAATTTTGGTGAGTTTCCTAATTTTTCCATTTGGAATTTTATTATTATATGCTTAGAATATTAGTAGAAGTTATATTATTCATGTTTAAATTGTAATTTAAGGAATTGCTATAATTTATATAATTAATGTTAAATTATAATTTAGGAAATTGTTAGAATTTATATAATTAGTGTTATGCCCCCGCTCGTGGGGTCCACACATGACAACTGTCACAGACTTTCGAGACACATTCTTAACTTTTGAATATGTCCTTCAGGCCTGTAAGACTATTTGGGTACCTGTTCCCTATATCATCATTCTCATAATCTTGTCTCTTCGAGACATTTTCAACTCAATTTACAAATAAAAGTGTACTCAATATGAAATACGTACAAGTTACATATCCAATTTCGTTGGTTTACATTCATAAAAAAAAAATATGTACAAAAGTTTCTCAAACAAACCTAGTGGACTATCTTTCACAACTAGTAAGTCAAAAACAAAACCAATACCTGAGGGTTTTACACCTCTGATTGGTCACCACCACCTGGTAATGTTCTTTTCTATTCTCGATCTCTTGAAACTGGAAGGTGAGGGGGTGAGTATATGGGGATATACTCAGTAAGTGGATAAAAAAATATTTATAAATGCATATAAATCAATTTATTATAATAAAATCATGGCCTATTATTCAAAATTATTGGGCTGGCTCTTTTTCTCGGCAATTACCTTGATTGTAGTAACCTTGAGACCATCAATGGGCTTTATGCACAAAAAAGAATGCTCGTTTATTAAAACAGTTCTTTAAGTATAAAAAAATATGCTCAATTTCTAAAATTGGCTCACTGTTGAGATTAGCCTCGAGTTGTCATGTGGTGATATTCATGATTGTCCTCGTCAATCCCACAGGTGGGTAAATCTCTATCATCACATCCACCCATATAATTATCCCACTTACAGTGCACACACCTAGGCAGCCTCTCATAGGTCCGTTCCTAGGCTACTACCCTATAGCTACAATCATATCCAAACTTGGCTCTCCGGCCATATCACTAATACATAGTTACAATCAAATTCATTTACATAAACATTTATAATCATTTCATTTTCAAAATCATTGCAAGCCATGCATTTTCAACATCAAACTTGGCCTCCTAGCCAATCACATATTCATTCAAACCACAGGTCATTCATATTTAATTCAAGTCAACGATAAATAAATCATTTCATAATTCATAAAACAATAAGTTTCATAAAGTATTTTAAAAGTAGGAAAACGAATAAAAATAATTCCACTGACAACAAAAAGAAAGGTATCCACTCCCAATACTACTCCTCATGTTTATTATGTCTTTCTTCCGAGTGCTTGGCGCCTATATTACACATATATATAACATTTATGTCTTATATGCAATGTTCACGGTTATTTTATCTTAATTTCCTTAGTTTGGCACATGTAACTTTACGAGACTTTCTAACAAGGGCCATTTAGCCGATTCTCAACAACAAAATCCCATGACTGTAGTTATTTAAATTTTTGTATTTCTATTTAACATTGTTATACATATTTCAAGTGTTATTTTACCGTTCATTTAATATTATATACTTCCTACGTGTAATTAAGTGAAAATTCTCAGGTGAACAGTGAACACTAGAATTCAAACATGCTTAAATCTATCAAATTGGACTTAGAATGAGTTTATAGGCTTACCTCTAGCATGTAGATGTTCTTATAAACCTCATATTGTTGTTTAAACGCGAAAACTCCAATTTAATTTGAAACCCTAGCTCATTCACTGCCTCTCATTGCTATTTTAAGCTAAATTTGGTATCACATTGTTGAAGTGAGGTAGTTTAATCACTTGATAACCAAATTTGGGTAAGAAACCCACAAGATTTTACTAAGATCTACAAATCGCCATGAAAATTAAAGAGAAATGATTTTTAAAGAGAGAATGACTGAATGAAGAAGACACTGAAATCGTTTTCCTCTTGTAGGTATTTATAAACGTGAATGAAATTACCAATTTAGGTGTCGAATTTTGCCTAAATTTACGTAAAGTATCGATACTTTTAAACTAGGTATTGTTACTTTTAGGCTAGGTATTGATAATTTTTGTCTAAGTATTGATTCATTCGTTAGGAATTCGATTTTGGAAATTCTTACGACCCCGAGTATCGATACATTTGCCTTCATATATCGATCATTCTCTTTTCAATGTATCAATACCTTTGTTGAAGGTATCGATCTTGTAACACCTGTAATTTCCTTTATAGATGTAAGAGCCTAGTTTTATAAGTTTGAAAATATAGTAGACATGAAATGAGAATTTTATGGTTAACAAGACTATTTTTGGAATTTTAAATTATGAATTAAAATAAAATCTAAGTGGGCTAATAATATATGTATATATATATATATATGTTTTGGGCTT